>PVJO010012179.1:0-55924 GCA_004026905.1 Hystrix cristata
TGAAGTGAGAAATGCTTATATTCTCAACTACTGAAGCTAATATACTTTTTCTCTATGTAACTGATCATTTGTTTTAGGTATCAGTTAAAAATAAAGAGGCCTAAAAGTTAAGAAAAAAATTCATATCAACTTATTCCATCATCCCATCCTCAAACTGGGTAATATAGAGAGCTAAGAGTGACGGCACACACATGTAATCCTACCCTTCTTGTAGGCTGAGGTAAGAAGATCACAAGTTCAAGCACAGCCTGGGCAATTTAGCAATTTAGCAAAACCTTTTCTCAAAAAGAAAAAATAAAATTAAAAAAAGGGCTGAAGATGTAGCGCAGTGACTACCATAGGCCAGCATTATAGGACTAGGCTCTGTAGATTCATAAAACATTGGGTTTCCTGTTCGCAAATATTCCCTGTATAAAATAACCCCATGGTCTACAGAAACACCCATCCATGACGGTGAAGCAAGTTTGTGGTACTAGGAATTGCACCCAGAGCCTCACACATAATACATAAGCAGTCTACCACTGAGCTCCATCCCCAGATATTTTTATTTTATTTCAAGCCAGGGTCTTACTTAGCTGACCAGGCTGGCCTCAGCCTCCTAAGTAGTTGGGGTTACAGGCATGCGTCACCATACCCAACCATAAATAATTTTTTAATGTTCATAGAAAGTAATAGGAAAAAAAAAGAAAGTAATAGATACATATTTTCATATTTACTTGATATACATGGAGCATGCTCTAAATAGTCATTGTGATGGGACAGCTTTCGCAATTTGAGAGGGGTTTTTTGGGGGGGCAGTGCTGGGGATGGAACTGAGGGTCTTGCATTTGCTAGGCAAGCCCTCTACTACTGAACTCAAGCCTCAACCTCAATATCAGAGATTTTTTAAATTATTCTTGGTAAAAATTTTAAATTACCTCCATTATTTAGCCACTTAGTCACTTTGTTTATTTTATCTCAGTTGGAATTAAATCTACTATTACTATGAGTTTTTTCCAGTAAAATTTTGTTATGTAAGAGTGAAAGCACCAAGATTATATTCTTTTAAGGGACAATTTATATCAGAAAGAAGCACCTCTCACTACACAGTAAATAGACTTACCTATAATTTGTTTCTTCATTACAAAATATTCTGCTGTAATAAAGATACATGTACCTGCAGAATTTTTATAGTAATGCCTTTTAAATAGTGAAAAATACCAAATCTACATGATATCATTTTAGAGAAAAATTACATTTTATAGTTTATTGTTTTTGAGGTTTTCAAAACTGCCATAAAATAATTCAGAAGATTAAAAATGCACTGTATATTACTTCTAAATCACCATAAACTCCAAATATAGTATATGTGCCTGGCTCTCCTTTTAAATAGATGCACTACAGTTCCTTTAATAAATCTTAGTGCACTGCAAGTAGATTTAACTAGATGAAGTTATTCTGTCAGACCTTAATAAATGGGATTATAGAAGAAAACCTATGTATTTTCTAATTTATGACCTCACTCTTAGTATTTAAAAGAAAGGAAAGAAACTGGATCGGAGTGTTTAGAAAGGCTAACACTTGTGCTGCAGTCACAGCATAACTAATAAGTGATTTCCCTGTTTAGAAGTTATTTAGCTCAAGACAAAAAAAAAAAAGGAAAAGCAGTATGAAAAGCTTAGTTCAGATTTATGACAAATGAAGCTGTATTCACTATTTAAAATTATCCCTTTTTCCTCTTCCTGACAGTGACTTTGTCAGGGTAGATGCATTAATTGTAAGCTGTGAAGAGGCTCTTCTGAGGATTTGGGGACTGCTTTGTTCCTCAGCAATTAATCATTCTGGAAAGTAGTTTGAGGTGCAGCTCTCACACGTTACTCCATGTCTTTTAATAATCAAGTTGCTTTTTTCTGTTCCTCCTTCACTCTATGTCAGGTGGAAGACTTAAAAGGGCGACTGCAACAGTAAGTAAAATACTAAGTACTATAGAGGGAACAATCAAGATTCTTGATTCAAGTCCACCTTCCCCATTTGGAAATGACTTCACATTATGTGTTGTTCTCTGGCTGCCATGGGTGGAGCAACTTTTCTTCCACTATGCCCCTCTGCCATCCTGTTTCCACCATGCCCCTCTACCATCCAGAGAACCAGCTGGACCATGGACTGAAACTGTGAAAATAAACCTCTCCTGCTTTAAGTTATAAGTGTCAAGTGTTTTGTCCCAGCAATGGGAAAGTAACTGAGACAGATTTTGGTACCAGAGAAATGGAATCATTGCTGATTGTACCTGATCATATGATTTAGAAGTCTTTGGATCTGGTAAAGGAGGAGTTTGGAAGGATTTGGAAATGCCTGCTAAAGAAGCCATAAAATGCTACAAACCAAGCTTGATAGGAAAGTCTGGTTAAAACTGAGAAGACTGGAATGCTGCTAGATATGCAGACAGTAAAGCCAGGCTTCAGGAAGTTTCCATTAGGACCAAGGATTCCATTGGCAATTGGACTAGAGGCCATGTGTGTTCTGCTCTAGCAGAAAATCGATCTATATTTTTCCCATGTCCTGAGACTTTGTGGGAGACTGAAATTAAGAGTGGTAGACTAATTAATCTGTAGATGAATTTTCAAAGCATCCCAACATTCAGGCTGTGGCATGAGTACTGCTAGCTGGCTTTAGCCATACCTACAGTGAAAACCAGGAGCAGATAGGAGCTAGCTCAATGATTTAAAAAGTTTGGAGTTTTACATGAGAGGAAACATACAAAATTGGGACAAAGAGGACCATGGTTTTTGAAAAGACTAGCATTTAAAAATAAATAAATAAAAGCCAAATATTTTCCATTAGGACAATAGAAGAAATGCCTTTAGGGCATTTTAGGAACCAGAAAAAATCACCTTTTACAAGCGCAAAGGTAGAAAACTGTAAGACTTGCATTTGAGAAGAGAACCCCTGGAAAACCTACTACAAAAGGGCCACCTAGGGAATTGGTTCCCCACCTAAGGAATTGGATTCATTTCATAGTACACAGCCATCCAGGCACTCAGAGGCCTCTGGAGCTATGGTCCATTGGGGCCTGGATACTGTTCAAGCTGGCAGCAGACCTTAGTATCATCCATTTGGGGCAGGTTTTATAGGCAGGCTGAATGTAAAAGCTATGGAGGCTTCAAACCAGATTTCAGAAGAAAGCTTGGGAGGCCAGGAAGTGTGCCCCTGAGAGGGCAATGAGAAAAGATATGAGAGTGAAGGCAAAAATACAATGAAGACCTCAGGAAGGCCCCTAACCCTAACCCCAGTTTATATATGACAGGAATGTGCATTTTCTGCTGAAGAAAGCCCAAGGAAATAACTGAAGCCATCCCAAGAAAGAGGTCAGCAGTGCCCTAGGGAAAAGTCGCCCAAGCACTGTGAAGATCACATGTCACCATAACTTTCTCTGGTTCTGGATATGGAATTACAGAATTTAACAATAGCCTATTGGATTTTGGGCTTGCTTTGAGTCATTTCTTTCTGTTCCCTTATTTTTCCCTTTTAGAATGGAAATGTTTACCTTGTTCCATTGTATGCTGAAACTATTTAACTTTCTTTTGATTTTTATAGCACTTCACAGCTAAGAGTTTGTCTTGGATCTCAGAGGACATTTTGGACTTTTACTTTTCCTCAATGCTGGAACTGTTCAGACTTTAGCAACTCATGGACTATATATTTTGCATAGTGAGATGGACCAAGGTCAGAATCTTAGAAATCTAAAATATCTAAAGTATCCCCCAAAGCCACAGGGCCCCTCACTTCTCTCTCTGCTCCCTGGCTGTCACGAGCACCTTTCCCTCTACCATGGTTCTCTACCAATCTGTTCCTCTCTTAGAGCCAACTGGCCATGGACTGAAACTGTGAGCTAAAATATGCCTCTTCTACTTTAACTTGTGGGTGTTGGGTATTTTGTCCCAGTAATAGGAAAGTGACTGATAGCATTTCAGTGCAGATAGGAACTAATTGGGATTATAACTTCATTTTATTTGTATTTCTGAAGTTGTCAATTTAACTACCAAAAAAAAATGCAAAAATAGTGCAAATGTCACTATGGCCAGTGTCTTCTTGAAGAATTCTTTCTTGCCAAAGAATTATGCCCAAATGATAATGCTACATTTTATGAAAAAAAAATGGTTTCTCCCATTAAAAAAAAAAACTTGGGTTCTAGTGTTCTTGTTTAAATTCTCTTAAAGGAAGGTTAATAATTGTTTAACCTATTACATTTAGCATCACACTTTTGTACAACCATTAACAATGATTTTTCCCTATAGTAAGAGAATAATATGCCTTTGTTTAAAATATGTAAGATTTCCAGCTTCAGATAAGCCATGTTTAGGCCATATTCTTCAGAGGATATAACAGATAGCTTGGCTATAATGTGTCCTGATTATTCTGCCATCTGCACAGAACAAACAGGTAAAATTGCTTCTACCACTCTCTCTCAATAAGATGGTATTAGAGGAGTTTATTGAGGAACACAGCAGAAGAATTAATAGAAAATGAATGCATAAATTATTCTAGAAAGCTACAACAATGCATAGTATAGAAACTCAGATGTGCACCTGTGTTATAGTTTAGATCCAAATTGTACCCCCTAAAGTCTCTTATGTTTGGAATGTGATGGATCGTGGGGACACTATACATACTGGTAGGTTGGTCCACTGATTGACTCTTAGCTGATGTACTGTTAGGAGGTGGGGCCTAGCTGGAGGAGGCAGTTACTGAGATTGTGACCTGAAAGGGTATATCTCCTTCCAGGGTCCTCCCTTCACTGTCTGCTTCCTAGCTACCATGATATAAGCAGCTTTCTTCCACCCAGGCCCTTCCAACATGCTATTCCTGCCTTGGAGCTAGCCAATCATGAAATGAAAATATAAACCAAAATAATCCTTGCCTCCTTTAAATTGTGGGTGTCAGGTATTTTATCCCAATGAGGAAAAAGTAACTATCCCAATGAGAAGAAAGCACATGCACAAAAAATATATGGGATTCTAGTTCCTTAGACAATAAGCTCTTTGAGGTCATAATCTATGCCGCAATTCATCACAGCTTTCTACCTTGTAGCACAATGTTTAGAACCTATGTACTTAGTAACGTGGTACAACATGTTGACTAAATATTTGACCCCTAGCAACTGGTAAAAAAAACTTTGGTTAGGTAGAGTCAAGTGGATGATTTTCTTCTAGGCTAAGATAGGGTCCTCCTCTTGGATCTTAAGGATACTGGTTGGAAGGCGTGCCCTTATCTTTTCAGATAGAAATCTATGCACATCAGACTTTCTGTAGTTGCCTGGTTTAAACAGTACAACGATAAAATCCTCATGAACTTACTTCTAAAGAACTTTCGCTTTTGTTCATTAAGGTTCTATAAACTGGCATAAATTTAGGATGATGTCCCTGTTGAGTTCTGTGGTTCCATGGCTTTCTCTCTTTTTGCTTTGCTAGTAATTTACCCCTTTATTTGAAACAGGAAAAAAGATGTGCTCTGCTTCTTTTGTTTCTGAAAAGAGACTTCCAAGATGGGGTTTAAACTAAAAATCAATCCTCATGTTGGACAAAAACAGCAACATTACAAAACTTCTTGAGAAATACTGTTATATCTGTTCCCTAGATGGCATTATTTAAAACCAAAAAAAATACCAACTGATTTATAAGGAGGTCTTCCTTTCTCGGTAATTACCTGCTGCCTTGATTTGACAACTAGCAGAGTATTTTTTTTGCTAATGGTTCAACATTAGATATAAGCACCTAATAAACTGAAAAATAATTACCTGATAGCCTCTATGACACTACCTCCCCCACAAAAATTTTTAAAACCAAATTATTAAAATCTACCTCTGATGATCATACAAATACCTCTTTTCAAATTTTAAGAAGAAAAAGAATTAAATGTACTTTTCCTCTAGTTCTCCGGAATTGTTATAGTTAAACCATAACTTGCTTTCTGTCTTAATCAGTCTCTAATGCTTGAAACAGCTATTTCCTCATAAAACCAAACACAAAATTGTACCAATTTTCTACATGGACACTGAACATTTACAAACATTACCTATCATTTTTTTCTTCTTACTTCAGGTCTTCTGGTCATGCTCTTCTGAGATTTAATCACATTCACAACAAAAACTCCTTGTTTCTCTTCTACTTCCTTGGAGCTATAATTTTAGTTTCTTTGCTATCTGCAGAATTTAGTCAAAATGATGTCTTTTTACTCTTTAGGAAGTTATACTTTTCCTTTATAATCATGTCTTGGTGGAACATTTGAATTAGTCTACCATGTTCCTGAAATAGATTTTATTTCCTTTTCTTTTATACCACTGATCTTTTGTGGGATCTTATTCGTAATTCATATTTTACAATCCATATGGCATTGATGATGGTCAGATTGGGTTGGGAGCCTATGTACAATATTTTTTTATTTTCAAATGTAAGATCTTGGGCTTCCAACAGGATTCTGGGATCTAGGGTGGAAAATTTTAAGTAGAGTAATATGCTGTCACAGGGCTTAAAAAAATCATAGTTGTGACTTATCAAGAACCCTATATGTGCCCTTTGCAAAAATATATCTATTCATCACCATGATCCTACTGCAATACTATTATTTGTACTTATTAGGAAAGATCAGAAAATTAAGTGACTTGCCCAATACATTAGCTGGTCAAATCCTAGACTGTTTTACTAAATCCATTTTATAGCCACCTCTCCCTGCCTGTCTAATGATCCATAGATATTTCCTGGTCATCCTTCTCCCACCCTATAATATTAGTTATATTCATGAATTCTGAAACCACAGTGAATTAGGAATACTACACTAGCAATCTCAAACTTCAACACATAAGAATTACCTAAAGTGCAGATTAAATATACAGATGCTTGAGCACTCTCCCAGAAACTTTGATTTAGCATTTCATAGTGGAGCTTATAAATCTGCATTTTAACAGACACATCATCTGATTATAATACAGGTGGTCTGAAGATCATACTTTTCAGAAAAATCAGCCTTGTTTCTATTTATAACTCACTAGACAGCAGTTAAACTTGCTTCATGTTACAATGTCTTCCCTTTTCCATTAGTTTAAGGAATAGATTTTTGGAACTTGGTGGGGGGTTTGTCTACTTGTTTTGTGGTTTTGTGGGGTTTTTGATGGATGACATATCTCACTTATTGAAAGTATAATGCACCACAGTATGAATCAAAATCAAGATATTTATCATAATAGTTATGTTACCTATTATATAGATCTACAATAGCCAATCTCCTGGGTTTTTTTTTCTCTTTTTTTTTGGTTTTTGTTTTGTTTTGTTTTGTTTTGCTTTTGTTTTTTTGAGACAAGGTCTCACTATATAGTTCAGGCTGGCCTTGACTTCACTATGTCTCCCAGGCTGGCCTCAAACTTGCAGCAATCCTCCTGCCTCTGCCTCCCAAGTGCACCACCACGCCCAGTCCAATCTCCTTTTTTAATTCCACCTGCTTTGTTCAGTTTTTAAAATCTTATTAAAACCTTGTTCCTTCCATATTTGGGTTTGTTCATACTAATTGAAACTTATTATCGCAGTTGTTTAGCTATGACCATAACTACCCTTCCCTCTTCAAGGCTCTGTGAGGAGCTGTGAGTGGAAGACCTGGCAGACCCCTTCCCAGAAGTACCAATTTAATCTGGTAAGAGTAATAACAAAACAAACAAATTTACATTTAGAACACCTGTCTGTATGATGGCTATGAACAGACGCCTACTTGTGATTGAAACTATTTGCAAGTACATAAACAGTAATTTTGTCTAGCCTAATAATCATTTGGGGATCTCTTTCCCTTAAAACTTTAAAGTACATTTGAATTAGACAACCAGTATCATGGCCTCCAAAGTTCAGAATCTTCCACTCTATTATTTCTGCTAACTATTAACCTAATTTCCTCAAGTTTTATCTCAGAAATGAAAATCTGCCCCATTCTAGCATCCACAAAATACTCAATCACATGATTTTTAGGATGATAAGTGTCCCAAGGATTGCAAGCATTATGCGGAGAAATTAGATCATGTTCTTTGCAGAGCTCACCCTCCCTCCATACCACCCCACACACACATTCACCACCCACACCCTTTAAGAAGGGTAATGCTATTTATTCTTGGGAAGCTATTTATTACCTAGGTAGGTCCAACCTCTGAAGTTCTATGAATAAAATTTTCTCCATTCCAATCATATCAGAAAAGTCATCAGCTGCACCCAATAAAGGATACAGTGGTAAACTATCTAAAGAGTGACTAAGAATCCAGAGATCACTAATTAATAAATATTATTTATACATCCACAATTTTAATTAAAACAAGAAGCACTAGCAACTACATGATCAATTTTACTTCGTACTGCCTGGTACAAACTATTTCTTAATAGATGTCTATGTGGCCACTCAGGACCAAAAATTGATGACATGTTTGTCCTCAAACAGTCAAGCAGTTACTCAAAAAATTTAAAAAAAAGGACCCTTAGAATGCTCACAACAGCTTTACATTTAATTTATATACTTAACTTACAGACTCATTTTTATTATATACATGCAGAAAAGCTCTACAGAACTTTATAGAGAAGAGGGTTGCTTTGAGGAAAGTCCATGCTTCAAAACAAATAAAACTAGGAGCATAACAGCAAGAAGGTCTGAAACAGAAAGTTTTAAAATACAGTAAGTTCTGGCCATTAACTACAAACAAGCCCTCCAAAAACAGTGTGCTACCTCTTTGGAGTTTGACATGTTTTTTAATATCTAAACAAAGTGAGTAACTTAATGTTTCAATATCAATTGATCTTATAATGTTAACTGTGAATCAACAAAAATGTTCAATTTACATTTAACATTTTTATTTTAAGAAAACAAATACACAATATATTTGATAATGATACAGCAACTTTTATACTCAAAAAAGTAAGCCCTTACCTCTTTGGAAATCAACTTTCTAGAATAGTACCATCTTTAAGAATCCTGAACAATTGTGATAATGTACACATATAAGAGAAATAAATACAGTTCAAAACTACCACTGATGAATCAATTAATGCATATCAACATGTACAAAATAGGAACCACACATTCCTGTTATTGTGTCCATCTCAGTATTATTTCTTTACTTGAAGATGGCTTTTGTCTACATACGATGACATGGCACATCAAAAGTAATTTGTTCGTCTTATGAAATAATCACTTTTCTCCATTTGCTCTTTATTTGTAAAGTCAATATTTTCTTTGTTTGTTAAATTTTAAACAGACTTCATGAATGCTAATACAGGATGGTAGTGGCCAGCCAAATCAGCAAACCACTGTTTAAAAACTGAGGCGTATTTTTCTGACATCCTGATAAGAATACTCAAAGTATGGATTGGCATATGCTAGTAACAAAAGCACTGGAGGGAGCAACTGATGTAATAGGAACTCGATTAAGGATAGTCTAAGAAGGCTTCAGGTGAAGAAGGTATCAAAAACGGATGGGGAAAGGGACCACTTTACCTTTCACCATGTGATAGGTGCAAAATGAGACAGAGATAAAAGAGTGTCTTCACACAAGAAGCAAGATGAAAGAGCACATAAGACAAGAAGAGAAAGAGAAAGCAAGTCTAGAAGCCCATAATCCAGAGTTTTAATTTAATTCAAATTGTAACTGCCAGTCCTTACGAACAAAAAGTCAACAATTTTAATGGAATCTACTAGTTAAAAAGCTCTCTCTCAGACCCTTCAATGATGCAGAACTCTTCAATATTGCAATAAGCGACTACTTTGACTGGTCTTAGAGTAACAATTTCCTTCCCTGCTAAGAAGTACATTCTTATTTTAGGAAGCTCATAAATATTAAAATATTCTTGCTCTTGGTAATATCTGCTCATCATTTACAATTGTGACATGTGGCGCCACACAGAACAACCCAGGTGACACCTATTGGTCCTTAGAGTGCTAAAAACAAAACAGAAAAGTCTCACAAGCTCTTACTTTAGGGAATTAAATATTATCACCCTTTCATCATTTTGTCTGTGTTTAAATCTGAAAATGTCTAGACTTTTTCTTTTTTTGATTTTTCACTTATTCCACAATGTGGTAAAATCTGATTTCAGCTCTTTTTCTCATCACTATCTTATCTCCATATTTGGAACTGTCCTACAAATAAAGATATTAGGATGTGCTGATTCTCCTACCAGTGGATAACACTAAATTTTCACACTGTCAATCTTTGCATTTTTTTTCCCTTTCCCCTGAATCTGTCTCCTTCATTGGCTTCTTTGCTCTCCCCTCCTCACTAGCAGCTTTATACAGTTACATTCATCTCTTTCTTCTTTCAGCCCATTAAATACTGGTATTTCTTGGGGTTCTGTTTTGCTTCCTCTTTTCTTCCCTCTTTCGTCTTGCAGAGAAAACTCGTTTATTCTCATGAGTTTAACTACCACTCTAAGATGAATAAATTGTGGTGGACTTAATGTGGTCAACTTGAGCTAGAATGCCCAGCTGGACTGAGTTGCTGTGGTTCTGAGCATAGAGGATCCACTTGAGGACTGTTGCTGATGCAACATAAAGTGGGAGCAGAAGCTAGTTGGCAGGCTGTTTTCCAGGAGAAGCTCTGCTGCAGCTGGCTCTCCTGAAAGGAACTTGGCTGTTCTCATCGAGGAAGAAGATTGGAGCCTTGCTGCCGTCGAGGATGGCTGCTGTTGCTTCAGAGGATCTTTGGTTGTCATCTCTGCTGCAAGCAGCATATCCTGGTTCCAGTAAGGATTTCTTCAGCCATCATCTTCAGACATGGACATGCACAGGACAGTGCTGTGGGCTCCCAGCCCTCAATTGAATCTTTTGGGTCTCCAGTGTCTAGATAGACATCCAACACTCTTCCAACATTTGGCTTGTGGGTGGATATTGTAACCTATAAATGTCCTCTATTAAATCTGCTCTCTTACAAACCATTGACTCTAGAAAATCTAAGACATAAATAATAATTCTTTATTACACAACATGCTTTCCTAACTTCTGACAATCTGTTTGCTGCGTATCTCCACTAAAGCTGTTCAAGAGGCTCTTCTACACAGAACTTGCCATAGTCCTCACTGGACGCACCATCAACACGGACCATAAATACAGGAGTCACCTTGAAGTATTTGTGCCCTTTCTCTTCCCCACCCCTACCTTCAGCCAATTACAACTCCATTCATTTCATCTACTCTACAGACCCCAAATCTCTCCTTTCTTCTGCATTTCACTCCCGTATCTTACTTCAAGACTTCTTTATCTCTTATATAAACTCTTAACCCATCTCCTTCTTCTAAGTCTCTCAGGCAATCTTCTGCATTATCATCAGAACAACTGTGATTAAAAAAACAAATCAGACCACTTTTTTCCAACTGCTTAAAACTCTTCACTTGTTTTTTATTTAGCAGATTGCTTTTCTTTTTTAAAAATTTAGTAGATTGCCTTTCACAATCTGGCTCCTGCTTTTTCTCCTGTCAATCTATTTTGTATTGTGCATACTGAATATTTTATAGAAAAAATAGAAGCCTGAAGATGAGGACTCTCACACCTTTCAAATGTAAAGTATATACATCTGCCCTGGACTGTACACCTTTCATTCTCTCTTGTTGCTACAGAAGAATCGTTTCTTCTCCTGTCTAAGGTACATTCTCCCATTTCAGTGCAGAGCCCATTTCCTGTGCTCCAGATCTCTTCTGTGGTTTTAATCTCTCCCTGATCACTAAATCACCTGGATGTGGTGCTGATTCCACACGCCTTTCCTTGACCACACATTTCCTTCCAAGTTTCATGATTCTTTTCTCCTTTCCTCCTTTTCTGTCTTTGTCAACCATCTTCAAAATGCACCTGTTATTTATATTTTCTTTTTAAATTATTATCTTTAATTGTAAAAATTTATGGGGTACAATATGATAATTCGATACATATATACAGTGTGTAATGATCAAATCACATTTGGTGACACTTTCAATTTTTAATTTTTTTATTAATATACGATAACTGGACAAATTTATGAGGCACAGTGTACATTTTGATACACATGGACAGTATGTGTGGATTGAGTCACAGTAATTAACATTTCCATTTACTTATCTTTACATCTTCTATTCCCATTTCCTCATCTTCTCCTGTGTTTTCATCCCTATCACTTCACAAAAATATCATTTGTTAACAATGGACTTCATGACCCCAAAATGAAAAGATACTTTTCATTCTCCATCTTTCTGAATCTCCATCAGAGTTTGAAACTACTATTTCTTCCTGTTTGAAATATTTTCACTCTTTAGTTTAAACAACACAAAAATCCTAGTTTGTTTCTGATTATTCTTTTGGGATTAATCACAGGATTAATATCATTCTGATTATTCTTTCTCCCTCTTCTTTCTAAACACATTCTCTACTAATTTGGCCATTAAATATGAAAATGTCTTAAATCATGTGTATCAGTCAGCTTTCTATTACTGTATCAAATACCTATGATAGAGAAACTTATAAAGAGGAAAGTTTATTTTGGTTCACAGTTTCAAAGGTTTCAGTCCATGGTCACTTGAGTTTTTTTGGCCTGAGAGAGATGGCACATCAAGGCAGAGAAAGCTGCTCACCCCATAGCAGCTGAGAAGCAAAGAAAAGAAAAGGAAGAGCCAGAGACTCAGTATCTGCTCCAAATGCAGGCTGGTCATGACCAAAAGACTTTCAATTGGGTTCCACCTCTTAAAGAGTCCACTGATAGCACTACAGGCTGGGAGAACAGCCACAGAGTTCAGTTATAAAAAGGAACGAAGTAGTAATACACATGCAACAACATGTATGAACTTTGAAAACATTACACTAAGAGATACATGTATTATACTAAACAATACAAAAGGCCACATATTGTATGATTCCATTCATATGAAATATTCAGAACTAGGAAATATACAGGAAACAGTAGACTAGTGCTTGCCTAGAACTTATGAGTGAGGAGCAAAATCGGGGGAGTGGCTATCTTAGTTACTTTGGAGGCTATCTTAGTTACTTTTCTCATTACTAAGACAAATATCTGACTCCCAAAGTTAAAGGAGGAAAGGTTTATTTGGCTTACAGTTTGTAGAGGTTTCAGTCCACAATTGGCTTGATCCAAGGCAGAGTGGCACGGCAGACAGGCAGAAGGCAGCAAGGAAAGCAAGGGACCTAAGCAGCTTCTTTCTGTGCCTTATATTTTATTCAGGCTGCCATGATTAGGGCAATGCCAAACCAATCAGTGGACTGATTTAGTAATCACACATCCTTAATTCCAGCATCACACACTCTAGATCCAGCCACGTCTGAAAAAGCCCTACCTATGACTACACGAGGCCTTGAGGGGACATCTAGACACAAACTATAACAGGGGCAATGAAAATATTCTAAAATTGACTGTGGTGATGTTTGCAAACATCTGTGAATATACTGAAAACCATTAAATTGTATACTTCAAATGCATGAATCGTACATTTTTAACTATGTCTCAACACAGTTTTTTTTTAAGTTAGCAACAACAACAACAACAACAAAAAGCAACTGTTATGGAAATGACTTCGAAGTTTGTCTCTAATTTAGACTTCTCTGACCCATACAGTAATCTCTATTCAAATATTCTGAATGTATCCCTAGATCAGCATACACACACACACACACACTTCCTGGACTCTTCCCCCACAGCCTCCCTTCCCTCTATTTTGGTGAACAGTACCACCTTCTTTCATCCTGTTATGTAAGACTCATCTTAATCCTGTGACCCATCCCTAAAACCTCCCTTCCTCACTTTCATTTTCTGGCCCAAATTAACACCAGCACCTTGGTCCAGGCCCTAATTACGTCTCAAATGGACTAGTGCAACAGCTTTCTACTTATCTGTCTGCATTCACTTGCCCTCCCTTGTTTACTTCAATCCATTCTCTGTTCAGAGATATCCTTCCAGGAATGAATGTAATGTGTAGCATCCTTCGTCTCTGAATTTGGAAACCTTCAAAGGATTTAAGGACCAGCACCATAATATGGCCTGCTAAGACAGGTCCTTTCTTCTCCCCTGAGTAATCTCATCACTTACCTTTTCCTTTATCTCCTTAAATTTTACCCTTCCTTCAAGGTCAGCTTCTCAAAAAATTACCCTGACCTTCCTGGATAGATTAATTACATGTTCTTCCAACATAATGTCATTTCTGCACCTTCATTCCTATCCCCATTATAATTTTACTTATATTCATGTCTTCTTTTGATCAAGACTATATTTACTACTAGACAACTGCTATCTCTATTAGGGCAAAGATTTCACTTTCGTTTTTTGTTATATTGTTGTTGGTGGCTATTCTGCCATCCTTGCATACTACAAATACCTAAGCACAATGGTACTATCTGGACCATGATAGTAGATTCTTCTTCTTTTATTGTATGTATGAATCTAGGTAAGTGTATATATGCACTGTATGTATTTGAGTGCTGGGATTAAACCAATGGCCATACACATACTAGGCATAGTGGATTCTTAACAAATATTTTTAAATTTATAACTATATAAAGGAGGAAAAATCTCACTCTGCTTAGGAAAATGCCTTTGCTTCCTCTGAACTTTACCAAAGCTGAATTTGCCAGGGAAAGGATAGGGCTGGTTGAAAACTCCCAGAGGTTCACTTCTGGATTCAGGGAACTTTCTCAAAGTTTGGGTGACTGGGGCTTTTGCCTGGCTGACTAGAATAACCAGAGAAGACTTAGGTCTCCATAGGTGGACACGCAGAAATGATTTGGAAGCTGCAGATCTGCCTGTGGATTCTGGGGAGATGTGGTATGGGAAGAATAAAGAGATTAATCAGCTAAAAGTAAGAGAGAAATAAGAGTCATAGGGGAAATGTCTAATGGAAATTTTTATGAAGCTTTGCCCTATGGTACCAAATGTAAATACTTTTCCCTGTACCCCATTAAGCTTCTAGCAACATTTAATTAGTTTGCTAATGAACGGTGGAGTTGGATCTGGTCTTGGCAGAAGCATGCCGGAAGAGGGTGAAACAAGTTGCCAAGCTCTGTTCCAACGTGGCTGCAGGACAAGAATAAGGCAGATCTCTATAGTTCAAACACATCCAAGAGTAGGTCTGAATAATACTTTCTTACTCAGTTCTTGTGGGGATAGTCCATATAGGTCCACACTTCTCTTTGGCTTTCCAACTGCCTCATACTATCACAAATTGGCACTCTGATGGAAGCAAAGAATTTCAAAGAAAGTGACTTGACCATGTAAATATGGTATTGATTTGCTCCCAATAATCAGAAAGCATTTCCGAGAATGTTCTATAAATACCACTTAGTTTGTATTGTTTCTGTTTTTTTTTTCTATAGCGGTGAATAATTAGGTACTATGGTATGTGAATTCTCTAGGCTTACGAAAATGTCAAGCAGTGGAGTTTACAAATACACAATGAAGATGCAACTGATTGCTATTGATTTTGGAGAACCTGAATGAACTATTTCAGGAAATAAGAGCATTTTGATGGGATAAATGGGCAGGAAAATTATCTCTGTACTAAAACCATTGCATGATTTAGATTCACAAATACATTAACTCCAGAGGCTATGGTTGGAAGGTAGAATTATAACACTGTTGTGCAGCATTTACAATGGCTTTTGTGATTTTTATAAACAGAAATTCCTTTTTATTGGTTATGCTTCACAGTAGTTCTATGAGTCAATCTCCTTATCTTGACAGTATATTTGAGCCCACTGACAAACAGAGAGGGGAAATAAACTGCTAGCATTACTTGAGTGAGATAACTAGAATAAGCACATTTTATCTGGATTATCAGACAGTTTTAATTTTTTCCACTGCATCAGAGGTTTTACAGGTCACACGCATGCTCACTCATCAAGTAAAGATCTTCATGCATCCAGACTTACATACTGCAAAGCATTTTTCCTTGATTACCTCATCTTATATTCAAAAAAAATTCTGCAAATAAAGGCAAGTATGGTTTTCAGTTTTACCAATCATGAAAACACAATTCTGATAAATGAAATAATGCTCAAGACCAAGCAGCTGAAAGACCTAAGACTAGAATCTCACTGTCCAGTTTTACTGAATTACAGTTTCACATGTACCCTTTACAACAAAGACTGCGTATTCCTAAGACAATGCGAGCTTCTCAGCATGCCTTTCAATAAACAGGAAAAAAATGTCCCGTTTTGTGTTGTGCACATGGGAAGATTAATTAAGCCAGGATTCTTGGTCTTGAAAATGAGGGGAAAAAAGGGCTTTTTTCTTTTTTTTAAACTTTCATTGGTACATGTTTGCAGTACACAATGATTACATTCCTCACAGGGAGTTGGCACATGTAGACAACCCATCTTAATTCTTTCCTCATCCCCTTCCTAGTCCTTCACTCTACCCTTCCTCCTCCTCTTAGTGCCCTTCCATAGGCTTTTCCTTAATAGCCATAGTATCCATTTTTCATAATACATAACTGTAGAGTGAAAACAAGAAAAAATGTTTTTCAAAGTGATCAATTTTTATAATATGCAGTTGTATAATGGAAACAAAAGAAAACAAAAACTGTTCAAAAGTTTTTTAATATAGTTCACAAAGAAAAAAATTAAAAATTCAATTTCTTCATACCATTATCTCTATAAACACATTTAGTGAACTAGCATAATGTGTTTTGGGTTTTTTAAGTAATGTTAAAATATATATATATATGTATATATATACACGAATGCCACAGAGAAAGGAAATTAACCAATACATAAAACCATAAAAAAATGTATGTTCACGGGTACAGGAACTATCAACTCAATAAAGTCGTTTGGTAACAGAAAAGAAACTTTTAGAAAGAACCACATAGCCTGAAGGAGAAGATGTTTCCCAGCAAAGCAAATTAAATGTTTCAACAAATATTTAATGAGTTAATGGCATAATTATTTTAAATACTCCAAATGTTTGCAATTTAAAATACAAGGAGAAATCCTATATCCAATGAGAAATGTGTCTAATCAGTTCCAAAGCATTATTTTTCTTCATTCACTCTCAATGGAAAGGAGTTATGCATATGATTGTATACTTTCAGACACAAAACTGTTGCTTTTCTTTTTCCTGTGTAATGTAACAATGGTTGCAGGGTTGGTTGAAGGTTTCCAGCAGGAAGGATCATAAAGCTTCCGACTCCATTAAAATGAAAAATGGCATTAAAATGTATAGTTCTTGACAGTGAAGATGTTTTACACTTATCATCTATCCACACAGTTGCCAGGCAGGATTGTTTAGAGGAGTTGCAGAGTTACTTCTTGGATAAAGCACAGTGACAGCTGATATAAATAGCTCCATTATTTACATATCTGTCTACATTGCTCCAGAAATGAACAAATAAGAATTGCATGTTGTTTTGTTTGTGTTGGCTTTTTTTCCCCCAATAAAGGATTTGCAGCAGCCCCTTTTAGGGCTTTAGCTGAAAAAATAATTCACATCCCACATCAATTAGAAGGTAAATCTTCAGCAATGTAATTGAAAATAGAATTCAGACTTTTGATCAAGAACAATGTCAGCAGGTCAATAATAGCATCACCAAATCCTGTGGCAGCAAACATGTACTAATAAAAAGTAATAATAATAAAAAGAGGGAAAACTCACACTAAATAAAGGCCATACTTACAAGGATAAAGGTAGAAAAGAGATAACAGACTAGGCAAAAGCCAATAAAGAAAAGTTTATTGGAATGTAACAGAGAAACAGATAAAATGCAATGGAGTAGGACTGCAAAGAGAGAAATATACTAAATAGGGAAAATTAGAACATATGATTGCACTTCTCATTCTGTAATAGTGCTACAAAAAATTTATTTTCTTGATAGATTTGCTTGATAGATCAGCAACTTGCATCTGTGAACTGTATATGATGAGGATGCCTTACAAGACCAATATGCATGCAGAAGTCTCATGCAGGAAGCATTCCACAAAGGAGCTTGCTTACCATTGACCCTTGTTTTGGACATCAGAAACTTGCTAACAAATAGCACACTGGCCAACACATTCGATTTCTCTCCCTTACAAACTCTGAATGAGAATCCTTAAGTTATTTTAATGGATACAGTAATTGCATATATTTGCAGGATATACTGTTATATATCAATACACGTGTAGAGTGTAATGATCAGATCAGGATAATTGCCACAACCTTAAACATTCACCATTGCTTTCTGCTGGTAACATTCAAAATCCTCTCTACTAACTATTTTGAAATATACTGTACAATTAATTGTTGTCAATCATACTTAGGCTTCTGGGTTATAGAATATTAGAAGTTACTCCTCCTACCCATTAAATATCTTCCTTTCATCTCCAACCTCACCCTTCCCAATCTCTGGTACCACTATTTTTACTCCTACTCCTGTGAGATCAAATGTTTAGCTTCCACATATAAGTGAAAACATGCAGTATTTTTCTTGCTTGACTGACTGACTTCGCATGTATTTATGTCCACCAGATTCAGCCATTTTGCCACACATGACACAATTTCATTCTTTGATATGGTTGAATAATATTCCACTGTGAATATATAGCACATTTGCCTTATCTATTAATTCACTGATGGGTATCTACATTAATTCTGTGTTTTAGCTGCTGTTGAATAGTGCTGCAATAAGTATGTGAGTGCAGGTATCTCTTTGACATACCGATTGCTTTTCCTCTGAATGTATACCCAGTAGTAGAATTGCTAGATTGCATGATATTCTATGTCTAGTTTTTTCAGGAGACTCCATGTTGTTTTCCATAATGATTGTACCAACTTACATTCCAAGCAACAATGTATGAGAATTCCCCTTTATCTACCTTGCCAGTATTTGTTTTGTCTCTTTTTTCTGTCTCTTTTTTGTCTCATTTTTTCTGTCTCTCTTGCCAGCATTTTTTCTGTCTCTTTGATTATGTCCATTCTCATTATCTCATTGGAGTTTTGATTTGTGTTCCCATGATGATTGGAGATGTAAAGCATCTTCTATATAGTTGTTGGCCATTTCTCATCTTTTAAGAAATGTTTGTTTAGACCACTTGTCCATTTTAGTTGAATTGCTATTGCTACTGAGTAACTTCAATTCCTTGTCGGATTCTAGATATTAATATTCTAGATATTAATCCCTTGTCAGATTAATAGTTTGCAAATACTTTCTCCTGAAAAGTAATTTCTGAAACCAGAGCTTTCAAAAGACAGAGTGGGAGGAACGTGGAACTGATATGACCATAGACCTAAGAATCACTCTCAGGTTTCTAAGCATAGAGAATGATGCTGTATGCATTTTTTTCTGTTTGCTAAAGCACCTTAATGGCAAATGTTCAAGGTGTGGTTCATTTCCAGTTACACCGTCCTGACTGCCTTGCCTATTTGGAAATGCTTTCATTTTTCTGCTCTGCTGCCTCCCTTGCCTTTGAAAGGAAGGATACACAGACAGGGAAACTGTTCCCAGAAAAACTACTACTGTCTCCAAACACCTTCCATTTGATAAGGAATAGAAATTACAGATATGCGAAATAGAGGAGAATAATAAGCAATGCGTCAGAACTGCTCTTTCTCCTCAAATCCACGCGTCATTCCCCCAGCCAATGAGGGTTTCTGAGCAGTCTGACTAGCCCATTGTAAGAATGACATTTTACTTCACAAAATTTCGGGGATTTGGTCCTCTGTCCCTTATTTGAGCTTCTATATACAAAAGCAACAGCATAAGTATGATCCCAAATGGAAAAGCCTATTGCTGTGCTGTGGCTGGCAGGAGCTCCCCTAGCAACCTCTGGGCCAAGCATTATGCTGAACAGCAAGCCCTTCGTGTCCACTCCCCTGTGCTTATCCTGCAGATGACGCTGGAGTGAATGCACACACAGGGGCACTTGTCACACGTCCTTCTTGACTTAATTCCACTGGGTTGGCTCCTTTGAACAAACCTGGCCCATGGTCAAGACGACTTAAGATTTTATAGATTGTCTAGAATTTATCAGGCCCAGCTTGTTAACTTGATCAATTTAGATTTCTGCTTCACACATGGTGATTTCTGGTGTCAAATTATTCAGTGTATTCTCTCACTCTTCAAAACAAGGTCACAGCAACAGCTCTGATTTTAAAAAAAAAAAAATTATTACCTACTTAGTGGTTTTTGTTTTGATATTTAATTCTCATTATGTTTAGGTAATATTTGAGCATACTTAGTCAATGAACACCAGATGAATCAGAATTTTGGGCCATTTATATCAGGTTATAAATCCTCATCATTCGAATTTCTGACTCCTTCATGAAACAGTCCATGATTTTTAACATTGTCCTTTTGAGTAACTTCTTCAATTAATACAAACTATAAATCAGTGAAGTATACCAGACACTCCCAATAGCTTTACTTCTAAAGTGTGCTTCTAGCAAGTTTCTTACATCTTGAAATAATGCAATGGTTATCTATAAATAATGTTCACCTTCACTGATTAGAAAGAAATAAAAATTAAAACACAATATCTTTGTTGACCCATAAAACAAACAAGAAATTAATTGACTAAAAATAATAAGTTAAAAATTTTAAATATCCAGACTAGTGAATAAATAGTGTGTGCCTTTTCATTGCCCATCTCAGCCAATGAGGACAATATGTTCACGAAGCACAAGCTTCCTCTCTTCTAATGCTTGCTCAGTTAAATCTAAGTCCTGCTACTCCATTAATTCCTGCCTCCTCGGAACATATGGGCCAATTATTCTCCATAGTTATGAAAAACAAAAACAAAAACCTTTTTGTCCTTTGAAAAAGTAGAGATGTGTTAAATTTACTACCATCAGAAAAAATCATTAGAACTCTTTGTGCAAGTTGATGGCATGCAGCGTATTATTCCTAAATTTCCAGTTTGTTGCAGCGGCTTCCTAAACACCAGGGATATTTTTTAATTGCATCAATGCAGAATTGCCTGTGATTACAAAACACAGAAAAGACATTAGTAGCCTAATTTAACTGCACATAAAAAAGGACAATACTTCTTCTCCCAATTATTGGCTCTCCTGAAGAAGGGAGAACCCCCACACACACCTTTATTTTTTTTTTATTTTAAACCAAGAGCATGTATTGGTACATTCTACATACATTGGTCACATTCATTACATTTATTCTGTACCTATACATGGTGTATCTTGGTTCTGCCCCTCTCCCCCACCCCTCCCCTCTCCTCCCTCCCTCCCTCATAACTGTAAATAAGGACAAAGAGGTGTAATAGATATTATATAAAAGGAGGATGGTGTGCAGAGGAGAGGAGTGCTAGAAAGAAAGAAGGGGAAAACCAGAAAGGCAACAGGGGAAAGAGAGGGGAAAGGGAAAATATAGAAAATGATGAATGAACCCACACACACCTTTAAATCTAAGTAAGCAAGGAAAATCAGTGAATGAAGTTCGCTGCAGCCAAGAGTGCAGAAACCATCAAATTTGGATAAGTATAGAATTGAGCTGTTAAAAACAGGAGCAGATGAGAGATATGAAATTATCTGCAGGGTCTTATTGTCTAAATTTCATCATATGCAGGTTTGAAATCATCCATCAAGAAGAAACAATTGGCAAAGAGATTATACATCCCTTTTTTCTTTCAGCCTCATCAGCATTTCTTATTATTTGATTTATTGATGATGGCCATTCTTTCTGGAGTAAGACGGAATCTCAACGTTTTAATTTGCATTTCTCTAATGGCCAGAGATGTTGAACATTTTTCCACGTATGTTTTGGGATTTGGACTTCTTCTGAGAAATGTCTATTCATTTAGTTGCTCGTTTGGGGGGTCTTTTATTTGGGGGAGTCTAATTTATTTTTGAGTTCTTTATGTTGTCTACATATTAGTCCTCTGTCTGAGGATTTGCTGACAAAAATTGTTTCCCGCCCTGTAGGTTGCCTCTTCACTCTGGTGGTTGTTCCCTTTGCTATGCAAAACGTTTTCGATTTGGTATAATCTCACCCGTTGATTCTTGACGTTATTTCTTGTGCATTCGGAGCTCTGTTCAGAAAAGTCCTTACTTATCCCTATGTCTTCAAGAGTTTTGTTTTATTTTATCTCCCAGTAGATGAAGTGTTTCTGTTTCAATACTTAGATCTTTGATCCATTTTGATTTTAGTTTAGGACATGATTTTAGTTCAGGACATAGTTTAGGACAAAATAAAGATTTAGATTCAATCTTCTGCATGTGGATGGCCAGTTTTCCCAGGACCATTTTTTTAAAGGAGCTATCTTTTCTCCAGTATATGTTTTGGCTCCTTTCTCAAAGATCAGATGGCTGAATATACCTAAGGTTGTTTTTTCATCCTTTATTCTGCTCCATTGATCCACATGTCTGGGTTTATGCCAATACTGTACTGTTTTTTATCATGGTAATTTTGTAACATAACTTAAAATCCAGGATTGTGATGCCTCTTGCCTTGCTCTTATTGCCCAGGATTGCTTTTGCTAAAAACAAGAACTTTTAAACAAATGAATCTCAAGGAAACTAACAAAGCTAATACTATCAGAACAAGAGGTTTTACTGCTTCTTTCTCAGTAATTGACACTAATTCCTTTAAACAACTGCTTTATTTCTAAATCTTGAAATTTAAAATCATGTTTCTATATAATCCATGGTTTCACGGCTAAAAATTAACTAGATAAATATTACAGTTAATGACTTAGAAAAAAAGAACAGAATTACACTCCCAAGAAATTAAGAGGAATAAAATAATAAAGCTAAATCCGGAATTAAATAGAAAATAAATGAAGAATTAAACAAAAAGTTGACTCTTTGGAAAGATAAATATAATTCACAATTATGGCTGGTGAAAGTGATAATGAAAAAAGTTACAGCACAACAAATTCAGCAAAACAGCACGATACAAAATGAACATTAAGAAATCAATAGCTTTTCAACACACCAGTTGTGAACTAGCTGAGAAAGAAAGCAGGAAAACAATTCAATTCATAATTGCTTCAAAAAGTAATAAAATACTTCATAATCAATCTAACCAAGAAGATAAAAGAACTTTACATTGAAAAGTACAGAAAACCAAAGAAAGACATTGGAGAAGACAACAGAAGATGGAGAGACCACCAATGTTCATGGATTAGCAGAATTGATGATGTTAAAATGGCCACAATACCAGAAGCAATCTATAGATTCAATACAATATTCATCAAAATTCCAATAACATTCTTCAGAGAACTAGAAAGAGCCCTAAAATTCACATGAAAGCACAAAAGACCTGGAATAGCCACAGCAATCCTGAGCAAAAAAGAGCAAGGCCGGAGACATCACAGTTCTTAATTCAAATTACACTACAAACCAGAGTAACAGAAATACATGGTGCTGGCACAGAAACAGACACACCAGGGGAACAAATAGGAGGCACAGATACAAACCCAGACAACTACGGCCATTTGATTCTGGACAAAGAGGCCAAAAACACACGTTGGAGAAAAGACAACCTCTTTAACAAATGGTGGATATCATCTGTGAAAGATTGAAAACAGATCCATATATCTCACTTGGTCCAAAAATTAATTCTAAATAGATCAGAGACACAGGTATAAGACTGGAAATTTTGAATCTGCTAGAAGTAAACAAGGGAAACACTTCAAGTTATAAGTACATACACACACTTTCCTGAATAGCATTTCAACAACTCAGGAAATAACAGCAAGAATCAAAAAATGGGATTACATCAAATTAAAATATTTTTGTACTGTAATGGAGACAACAAAGTGAAGAGACAACGTATGGAATGAGAGAAAAATCTTCTGACAAAGCCAGAAGCCCTCTTCTGACAAAGGATTAATATCCAGAATACATGAACAACTCAAAAACTTAACACCAAATATAAATTGCAATCGACAAATGAGCAAATGAATTAAACAAACATAGCTCAAAAGAAGAAATACAAATAGTGAATAAATATATGGGAAAATGTTCAACATCTTTAGGCATTAGGGAAATGCAAATAAAAATTACATTGAGATTCCATCTCACCCTACTCAGAGTAGTAATCATCACGAATACTAAAAACAAAAAATTCTGGCAAGGGGGGAGGGGTGAGGAGGGAGGAAGTCTTCCACACTGCTGGTGTGAATGTAAATCAGTACAGCCACTATGGAAGTCAGTGTTGAGTTTTCTCAAAAAATTAAAAATATAATTACCATGTGACCCAGCTATACCACTCCTTGGTATATACCCAAAGGAATTATAGTCAGCACACCATACAAGGACGCATGCATTTTTATGTTTATTGCAGCACAATTCACAATAGCCAAGAGAGCCTAAGTGCCCATCAACAGATGAATGAATAAAGACAATGTGGAATATATACACAAAAGAGAATTATTCAGCTATAAGGAAGAATGAAATTATGTCATTTGCAGGAAATAGATGGAACTAGAGATCTTCATATTAAGCAAAACGTCAAGTTCAGAAAGACAAGCATTGCATGTTTTCACTAACCGTGGAATTTTTAAAAAGATGGCATTAAAGTGGACAAGAAGAAGAGAATAAGAGGGAGGGAGAAGAAGGCATTAGAGAGGGTAATGGTGGGATGGACATGATCAAAATACATTATATGCAAAATATGTTATATGTATGAAACTAGCATATTGAAACTCACTATTTTATAAAAATTAAACAGCATTAATAAAGAGGTAAGGAGAGAACAAAAAAGAATTAAGATGTGTGACATACATTTACCAACTCCCTAAGAAGAATGTAATCGTTATGTACAGCAAAAATGTACCAATGAAAACAAAAAAAAATTTGAACACATTAATAATATATGCAAAGACAAACAGGTTAAAGCAAAAATAAATCAAAAAGAAACACAACTAAATACGCAACCGAGATTCTAAAATTAAAGGAGTATTTTTTAAAACTTTGCCAATAAATAAATAGTTATACAAAATGTAAAAATTCCCAGAGTAATATAACTTGCCAAATTGTCTCGTGGTAAATAGATAATTTGATTTGTTGTCTGCCCAGTTAATAAATTACACCTGTGTTTTAAAATTTTCACTGAAGGGTCCAAGCATGGTGGCATACACCTGCAGTCCCAACAGTCAGGAGGCTGAGGGAGGAGGATCGCTTTGAGTTCGAGGCCAGCCTGGGCCACATACTGAGTTCAAGGCCAGTCTGAACTACATAGCAAGACCCTGTCTCAAAAAGCAATTTTTTTTCCACTGAAGAACTTGTCAGTTTAAACAATTTTGTAAGCAAGTATTTTGACAATTTTCAAGAAACAGATAAACCCAGTTCTAATTAATCTCTTCCAGAGGATAGAAAAAATGAATTGCATGAGTTAGGATGGTGATAGTGTTGTATTAGGGAATCAGTATTAATCAAATGGCCTAAAGAGGAAAGAGGTTTACTTTTCTGTTACAGAACAATCGGGGGTTATTGTTCCTGATCAGAAAGTGGTTGCCTATCAGGACTGGGTTCCTTCAGTCTTGCAAGAGTTTGGTTGGTTGGTTAGTTGGTTAGTAAGTGGGTTCTCTAGTTTTCTGGTTTGTGATTTTTTTTTCTTTTGGTCTGTCTCATTTAAACTATATCACAGGCACATCCACACTCTGCTTCACAAGAAGAAGACAGAGAGAAGATAGTGGGTGAATGGTCCAACATTTTAAGTCTTGGATTTGAAAATGGAATATGTAGCTTCTGCTCACACATATTGGTATAAACTAGTAAGCACCAAACACTCAGCATCCATGAGTATGTGGGAAAACTGCCACAATCCTACATGCACAAGTATGTTGGACAGGTATTAATTCACTGCTGTTGAAAGTATGCACGTAGGGGAAAGAGGATTCCCTAATGTGCAGGTTGTAAAAGGAAATCCTGCATCACAGTAAAAATTTCTCACTTTCAATCTAAGAGTCTTTCATGCTCCAAGATTTGGTGGCTCTGTAACATAGGTTTCTCAGAAAGCAAAGAGGGGGAGGATGGAAAATTAGCAGAAAAGGAAAATAAGCACAAGAAGGCTGAGGGCACCAAAATAGTCACTCAGTTCAGAATTTGCCTGTGCTTGGAGCTGAAACACTGTGACATACTGGCTATATGATCAGAGACCGAAGAAGAAACAGTGGTTCAATTCCCTATTCCCTAAAATCCACAAGTTAGAGTGAATTCATCAATAAAGGGCTAGTTTTATATTTTATGTATGACTACCAGCATGATAGCCTTTAACTAGTACACGAGGTATTAAATGAAGAGGACTCAAATTTTACGTGGCATATATTATACTAGATGTTTATACATTATCACTATCTTCCATAGTCAAAGAAAAGTAGAATTAAAAAGAGTAAACCAGTTGCCAGGGGTCACATATGTTCCTAGAAATCAATTTTTTTTATTTATACATTGATTTCTTTTCATTTAGCTTTAACAGCCCAGTTATTTTGGGGTATGGAACTCTACAGAACCCCACACTAGAAGACAACAGTAACAGTTTATCCAGGTACATTTCCATAGCTTTGAAGTATAATTATACACACAAAGGAATATATGTAATTGTTTTTGTAAGAAATATATGAAAATTAATTATTGTAAAACATTTTAACTTCTGAGGAAGGTCAAAATGGTGTGACAATTGCATAAATAATTAAAACTATATTTTTCCTTAAAAGCATTCAATCAGAATTATCAAAACTTTTCATCAGTTTAAGTTGGAAAGGTCATATTTCTTGTTATTATTCCCCTAATAGAATAAATTGAGTTCATTTCCCCATTTCTAATTAAATTTTAACTCATGGATGGGCCATTACTGACAAAATGAGCATAATTTATTGTTTTAAAGGGAAGAATAAAATATGCAAGTTTGTGTTCAAAGACAATATATTCTATTTAGTATTTGGGTATTATCTCATTTTTTCAGTAATAATTTTTCACAGACATTTTAGAGCCTAATTCACCAAGAAACTCAGCTGTGAGGGAAAATGTCATATTCCCTTTCTCTAAGGCCTTCCTAGTTTATGTGCTGAATATATTATCTTATTTTCTTAGTCATTTTGTAATAGCCAAGAACATTTCAGCTTATTCCAAAAATAAAGAACATTTAATGAGGATCACCAAGACATTTCAAAAATGGTCTAAAAGGGTAATGTCTCACTGTCTCCAGAAGTCCCTTTTCCCAGCTCACACATTTCCCTTTGTCTTTGATTCCAGCTTTCTCTTGGCTATAATTGGCTTATGTTTTTAATTATGTCCTTATAACCAAAAACAAAAATTTCTTTTTATTTATCTTCTTCTTTTCTCAAAATCCTTTGACTTTGTTCATCCCTGGGGCACTTGAATTTGTAATTGTGTGGAAAAAAACCTTCATGGTTTTATTTAACAGGCAATTCTGACATTATCCAAAACCTCTTAATGACAATATCACAGTTTTATGCAATTCAACAAACTAGAATCTACTGAGCCAAGATAATACTCCTTCCTACTTCTCCCAAGGAGACAGTGGTATGATTTGACATTTGGGGGATGTAAATGAAAAAGGCAGAATAGAACAGGTCCAGATTTCTGTATCATGACAGCTCTTGAAAGCAGCATAAACTATAATATACACTTAAACTAAAGACACACTTAGAAAAATATCCTTCAAGAACCGTCTTAAAAAGCACATCATCATGTATGGCATGTAATACAGTAATAATTGCTGAGCATGCTTTGTCTTCGAAATATGGGGCAAAGCCTACAGATTGACTCTGTATTTCATCACTGTATGTGCAAACAAGACGACAAAGTGTCAGTCATGGCATGGTTACCACACTGCCATCGTCCCTAAGCAGCAGAAATGATCTTTTTAATGATGACTCTATGCTCCAGCCCTCTGGTGTGTTTCCAGCTTGGAAGTATAAAATCCAGAATCTACTAAGGCTCACAGTGACTGATCCTGACCTGGCCCTGAGAACCTCTCTGATTTCCTCCACTTTCACTGCCACCACTCAGCTCCCTTACCAGTGCCTCACACCTCCTTGTGGTCCTCACCCAGGCTGGGCACTCTTCTCCGCGGAACCCAATGAGAAACTCTCATTCCTGCCACAGACATCCAGGTAAAGCTCTGCTCAGCTCCCTCTACCACCTACTTTAGGTCTTTGCTCAAGTACCACTTCCCCTGCCATTCACATCCTTTATCCTGCTTGCCTTTTCTCCATGAGAGCCGAAGGATATAAATAATTCTTTATCTGTATCTCTCCACTGGAATGCAAACTTCATAGTGACAGAAGCTTTGTGTATTTGCGACACCTAGAAGAGTATCTGGCCCAGAGCAGTTACCCAGTAAATATTTTTGAAGAAATGCAAAAGTGAATTTAATATGACACTTGACTTATGAGTTTCTCAGACAATATTTTTAACTCCCAATTTAATGAGGCCAAGATTGCTGATTGCCGGTAACACAGAAATTTAAAACGAACATTATGTCCCAGCCCCACACTGGTACCTCCTAAATGTAACCTGCATGCAAGTATTCACAAGGCTACGGAACAATAAAGAGTGGAGAGATTTAGAGTAAACATAAAAACACGACAGAGAAAATTACTCACAGAATATGTGTGGCATGATTAATTGAATACTAAAACATCAGATATGTGCCCCTTGAAGCCTATTACGCCTTTAAATTGCATATATCACTCCAACCACTCCCACCTCTACCCACACCAGAAAACCTGCTCTGTCCATTGTCACATGTTCAAGTCAAGCCACAAAGTTTCCTCACTTACGATTTAAAACCTTATCACCTCATACATTGTATTCAGATACAAATACCTTACCTGAGGTACAGTTTACAAATATATTCTCCATTCTGTAGGGTGTCTCTTCATTTTGCTGACTGTTTCCTGTGCAGTGCAGAAGCATTTAAATTTTGATGGGATCTCATTTGTCTGTTTTAGTTTTGCTGCTTCTGCTTTCAGTTCTACTCAAAATTGTGTTATTTAGCCCAATGTCATGGAGCTTTTCCCTCGTGATTCTTCTAGCTGCTTTACATTTTCAGATCTCACATAATCTACTTTTGACTGATTTTGGTATGTGCCATGAGACAAAGCTCCAATTTTATTCTTCTGCAAATGAATATATTTTCCAAACATTATTTATTGATGAGATTATCCTTTCCCCATTGTGTGCTTTTGCATGTTGACATCCAAAGTATGTAAGAAACTCAAATGATTCAATAGTAAGAAAACACGTAACCAAATTTGAAAATGGGAAAAGGAGGCCGTTGAGGTAGTACATGTTTGTAATCCTAGATGGGAGGCTGAAGCAGGAGGATCTGAAGTCTGAGTACAGCCTGGACAACTCAGCAACTTAGTCAGGTTTTGTCCCAAAATAAAAAACAAAATGACTGAAGCTCAGAATGAAGGCCCTGTGTTCAATCCCAGTACCACAAGAAAAGAAGAGAAAAGAAAAGAAAAAAACAAAGAAAAGAAAATAAGCAAAGGAAAGGCCCTAAAAAAATCAATACATCATTTCTTTTTCTTTTTCTTTTTTTTTTTTTTTTTTTTTGTGCTGGGGATCAAACTCAGGTCCTTGTGCTTGCTAGGCCAGCTCTCTACCACTTGAGCTAAATCCCCAACCCCAACAGATCGTTTCTGAGAAGAAGGCATACAAATGGATACAGATAGCCAATAAGAATGTGAATAATGTTTGATATCACTAATAATCAGAAAAACACAAATTGAAACCAAAATGACATCATCTCACATGTGTTAGGGTGGCTATACCAAAAAGACGAAAGAACAAGTTGTCAAGGATGTGCAGAAAAGGGAAAATTTATACACTTCTGGTGGAAACATAAATTAGTACTATCTTTAGGGAAAGCAGTGGGGGACTTCCTCAAATGAGTAATAGAACAATCACATGCTCCATAGCCCCCACTTCTAAGTACACATGCAGTAGATGTGAAGCCTGCCTGTTGAAGAGACATCTGCACTCTCATCTTGATTACCACATTATTCATAGTCACTCTGTTAGCTCCATGCTACTATTACAAAACACCTAAGGTCATTAACTTGTAAAGAGAAAACACAGACCTTTTGCAGATGGGAAGGGGATGGAGAGAAAGAGAAAAGAGGGGAGGTTAAAAAAAAAAAGACTAAAATGCAATGTGTTCATGTGCCAACTTCCCAAGATGGACATATTCATTGTATACCTTAAACGTGTACTAACAAAAAAAATTTTAATATAGAAAATCTTCCTAGAGGCTCATAATCTTCAGTTTTCAAGCTCGTGATCTGCTGGCCCTGTTGCTCGAGGCCTGTGGTGAGGCAGCACATCATGCTTGGTGGAGCAGAATTGCTCACCTCATTGCTAGGAAGCCAAAACAGGAGGAAAGAGCCAGGGTCCCACAACTCCCCACAAGGGCAGGCCCCCGATGACCTAAGGACCTGCTGCTTGGCCCCACCTCCCAAAGGCACCACCCCAGGGACCAAGCTTTTAGCACATGGGCTTTAGGAGACAGTCACCGTCCAAGCTACAGCAGTAGCCAAAACACAGAATCATCCTAAGTAGCCATCAACGAAGGAGAAAGAAAACGTATGACTACACCACCAAATACAACTCAGCCTTTAAAAGGAAGAAAATCTTGTTGTCTGTGACAACATGGACGAGACTAGAGAACGTTAAGTGAAATATGTCAGGCATGGAAAGACAAATGCCACATGATCTCACCCACATGGGAGGGTAAAGAAATGAAATGCATAAAAACAGGTAACTAAATGGTGGCTGCCAGAGTCTGAGGTGTGGGAGTTGGAGAGATGTTAGTCAAAAGACATAAAATTTCAATTAGATGGGAGGAAAAAGTTTGAGAGATATCTTATATCTCAAAGTGAGTACTATTAATAACAATGTATTGTATATTTGAAAATTACTAGGGGATAGGTTTTATGTATACATTTTTGCCACACACAAAAAAAATGAAAAGTGTATGAGTCAAACCATGTGCTTGATTCAACCATTCCACAGTGTATACATATATCAAAACATGATGTTGAATATAAAAAGATACATAATTTTTACATGTCTTTTGAATAGAGACAAATGACACATAGTGGAGTACTACTCTGCCATAAAGAAGGATAAACTTGAGTCATTTGTATGAAAATGGATGCAACTTAAGCACATAAAATTAAGTGAAATAAATCAGACACATAAGCTTAAATATCACATGGTTTCTCCTCTCTGAGAAACCCAAATTATAAATAAAGAGCAAAATAAAAGGTAGATAGTAGGATGTAGCTAGGTAGATCTTTCTCAAATGGGAAGGGGATCAAGAGATTGAGGGAAAGAGGGAGGGCAGAGAAATGGATGAAAAAAGGAATTAAGATGTGTTATGTACATGCACCAACTCTACACAAAGAATGTAAGCATTATGTACTGCAAACATGTACTAACAAAAATAAATAAAAAGAACTGTAAAGATTTAAAAAGCTTTAGCTCCTAATGATAATCAAATTCAGATGTCCCTGTTGTGAGTCACTAATAATCTCTTTCCATACCTCTCTGCTGTCTTGCTGACGGTCTCTGTTTTCAGGCTCACAAACGAGAGAGGGGGACACAGCATCAGCAAAAGGGCATTGAGCTGGTCACCTCTCATTTGGATATGCAGCTGCTCCAAGGCCAAAGGAGCTCAAACCCTGCTCTCCAAGAAACCTGTGTGCCACATCAGAGGGTCTAAGGCACCATCTGAGCTGTGTGAGAACCTCCTGCCTCTGCTCTCTTAGCAGAGGGCCTGCTCCCTCCTCCCACCCTGTCGGCACTCAGGGTTCTCTCTGTAGCCTCTGGGTAGACCTGTCATTCAGAAAAGTGAAAAAAAAAAAAAAAAGTAGAGGTCATCCCTAAATTTGTCAAGAAGAGAGGAAGAAGGGTAAAGCCAGGGTTGGGAGACAGAAAGAATAACTTTTAATTTAGTAGCTAAAAAGGCAGTCTACTTTTGTTCTCAGCTGTGAGCAATCTGTTTGACATTTCCAGTTTGGCTTTGGACAAGAGGCCAATCAATAGCCTTGTCAAGGAGAAAGGGAAAGATTACACCACATTCCGCATCACCAAGCACTTATTTTAGGGTGGGCAAATCACAGTTTTTTCAGAACCTTCCCCACAATTCTGCCACATAGAATCATGTCAATTAAGGACTTTAATTATTTAGTACCTACTATGTATCAAGCACTGCATAAGATTTTACAAATATTATTTAATTGAAACCTTTAGAAAATTGCCTGAAACCAATATTCTACCCTCATTTTACACGTGAAACAGAGGCTCAGAAAAACACTGTAAACTTACTCAAGATCGTGTAGGTCCTACGTACTAGGCACAGATTTCATTTTCTCTCTCTTCCCAATATAACCAAAGTCTCTGAGTCATGTCATATTTTGTCCTAACGTGTACCTAACATTCTATTGTAGTGTCACTAGAATAGTGTTGTGAACTTATAAACTGATCCAGACAGGGGCTCTCATTTGACCAAGTAGGATTAAGCCAGTGGTATAGACAGATGGCCCTCTGGCAGAATTTAGTCTGAAGCTTTGTCTTGTTTCCACAACTTGGTGCTTAGTTTTGATTTTTTAAACACTTTTAAGAAGGCCAGACACCTGCCAATTTCCACCACTCCCTTCTGATCTACACCCTTGTTCCACACATGCTTTCTTTCCCATACAACCCTGAGGCATTTGAGCTAGCAACCCCTACTTAAGGTCAATCATAAATCCAAGGCAATGAAATTATCCTACTTGTCTGGTTTTAAATTAGCAACTGTCCCAACTGAGAGAGCAGGCTTTCATCCGAAAGAACATTCGGTAAGCCTAAAAAGGGAAGACACACAGAAGCTGCTTATTGGAGGCTTGGACAGGAAAAATTGGTGCCCAAAGCCAACATAGCTTCTTAAGTAAGAAAAACTGAGAAAAAGCGAACACAACATCCACTGCCAAAGGTTAGGTCTTGATCCAAATCATAAATATCAAAGGAAAACAGTGAACTAAAATAAAAGTGTTAATTTGATCTTACGTCACTCGGTGCAAGATGTAGGATATCCCAATGTTTCAACTTACCTCACCATGAGAGCTCAGACTTATGTGCAAGGAGAATTCCAGTCCTGCAACAGATTAAACCAGATGGCAGAAGCTTCCTCTGCATAGAATCAGAGAGCAGCCTAGCTAGAGCCCTGCCCATTAGTGCTGCCCTGCTTATGCCTTGCCCCTCCTGACTGAAACATCCCTTCGGATGCTGAATTTCTGTCCACGCACAGTAGCTAGATGATCTACAGCAATATCATTTGCTACAGTGAAACTTCCTAGGTCCCAGGGTGTCTCAGTGAAATCTCACAGGGATATTTTCAAACACACTTTTTTTTTTTTTTTAACAAACACCATCCTGTGATTTGGGGAATGCCTTGAACTCAAAATCACTGATGTAGACTTATTCCATAGGACCTTCCTCGCCTCACTTGGTCTTGACTCCCATCCTTCCTCAAACTTCAGTTCTTTCCAGATTTCTTTTGTTGAGCTGAATCGCAGGTATACACTCCTCACGCCAGCCCTATTCTATTGCTGCCCAATCTCTACATAACAAGGGGATTATATTTTATAATTGCTTCTACTCTCCACTCTCTGGACTTATATTGAAACAACTAACTTCCCAGAAGCTGAAATATGTGTGTTAAATAGCTTTTTCCTGTAAAATGATGGAAGGAAACAGTTTCCAAAATAAATAAAAGAAAGCCATTGGACAGACAAAGCAGATCAGGCATGGACATTCACTGAACAGTTTGCTCACCTCTAGGAAAACAAAACAACAACAACTTGCTGCGTTGTGTGCCTGTCAACCTTTAAATGCATACAAATAGCAAATTATGTCATGGTTTACACCACTGAATACTTGCAATGAAGAAGCAAACCACTGCATTATGTTTGCCTGACTTTCCTATCAAGGCCTTGAATAAATGAGCTGTTGGGCAAGCATGTATATACTCTTTTAAAATGGATTGACAATAATATGTAAATAATTCTGTCTGCTGAGCTTAAGCAGGAAGTAAGGATGCTCAAGGATGACGATAATAATGCAGAATTCATGACAATTCATTCGCTATGATGGCAACTCTGAGTCACAATGAAGAAGATGAGGATACATATGAGAAACAATTTCAGTAGGAGGGTAACCATGAGCACAAAATGTTCAAAGTAACAAAGTTCTCTGTTAACTTCAATAGCAAAAGTGCTACCCAGTCAATCATAATGCAGCCTCTCCAGAGACCTGAAACAGTGTTTGCTACACAGGGTCTTTTTTTGAAGACTCAGAGTTTGGGAGAATCCCCAGCAACATTGAAAATGCTATGCATCCTCCCCTCCCCGCTGTGTCACATCTATTTAGAACATACGCCACTCCACATTACTCAAACAAATAAGTAAAGTAAAAGGATAACAGTGTGTAGAGCACAAAAATATCTAATTCAAAGAATAGAATTCAACCTTTTCAGATGATAACTTGGAATTATCAAAATTTTAGATGCATATGTCTTTTGATTTCATAACTCTGTTATAAATTCACACTAGACAAGAGCAGATCAATTGAAGATACATATATAAAATCATTTATTTCAGCACTGTATTTGATAAAAAAAACTTTACATTTTAAAGTTACACCCATACAAGTTAAAGGAATTATTATGGCTATTAAGAAAATAAACAACATTATATGTAGGGATTGAAAGGATATCTGTCATATATTGTCAAATTTAAAAAGTAATTTGCAAAGTATTACTGTTTATGCTTGCATGTAAAAGAACTATATGCACATGTATATAATGCTTATATATATATATAAAATTCTTTAAAGGTGTACAAGAAGCAGTTACCCATGATCACGTCTGGAGGTTCCAAATAAGGGACCTGAAAGACTTACGAGCCTTTACATTTCACATGGCATTTTATATATTCTGTACTATTTTAGTGTTTTTGTTTTTACCATCACCCTGATTCAATTTGAAATACAATAAAAGATCAAAAATTCTGATATGATACAGTATGAGTAATAGTATACAAGTCCTCATACATTGTGGAAAATGGTCACATCAATAACATTTCCAGGGGGAGACTTTTCATAGTAGTTTTCAAAATTAAAATGCATACATTATGGGATCCAGCAATTCCATCTCTAGAACTTCATCCTACAGCTGTACTGACACATGGACAGTGTAGTCCATGCAATTTATAAATAAGAGCAAAAAATGGAAATGTACCCAACTGTCCATCAATTGCACATCAAAAAATGGACTACTGTGTGTTTGGTAAGAAAAGAATATATAATAAAAGCATTCATTGGCATACTTAATTAAAATAACCACCAACATAGCTAAATATTATCATTCGTGTTAATGCAAAAAAAATTTAAAGTATACCTTTAACACAGAAAAACTGTGAAAAGAAGTATTAAAAAGAACCAGTAATTAGCTTCCTCTTGAGAGATGGCCTAGGGAGAGTGTGAAAGAAACTTAGTTTTATTTTACATCTTCTTATGCCTTTTAAATTGTGTATCACATGTTTGTAGCATTAAAAGCACCAATTTTAAAATAGCAATCATGAATTTTCGCTTCCTTTTGAGAACAAGGTAACTTATTCATTCAACAAACATTTATCAAATCTTATTATAAGAATAGTTCTAGGCCCCTTGGATATATAAAGTAACAAAACAAATTCTCTGTCCTTACAAATCATATACTAGATTGGGGGGGTGCCGGGAAAATAATTAACACTAACAGTAAATGTAATAAACTATATACAATATGGTATCTGTTATGGCAAAGGTAATAAATGCTTTGATAGAATAAAAGAGTATAGATGGTCAGAGGTACAGGAAATGTAGGAGTGGAAGGTGGGGAACAGGTTACAATATTATGTAATCCAGGCAGAAGCAGCAGAGGAAGCCCATTAAGAATGAGGCTGGACCAATGAATGGATGAAGAAGATGTGTTTTTTTATACAATGAAGTACTACCCTGCCATAAGGAGCAATAAGCTTGAGACATTTCTAGGTAAATGGATGCATCTCTTAAATGAAATAAGTGACAGACACTCTTAAGTGAAATAAATCAGATACACGTATTTAAATACCACATTGTTTCTTTGGTGTGAGAAAGTATAAATAAGAACTAAAATGTATTATATTAAGAAAGGGAAAAAATTGTTGAAATGGGAAGGGGGACAAGGGAGGGGAGTGGGGAAAGGAATGAAGTGACAAGAATAGAAAGAAAAAGTGGAAACGAAGGTTTTGCAAATAAGGAGGGAAGGAGGAGTTGAATGGAGGGAAGGGGAATGGGAAAAAAAGAAGCAGCAAGGTATATCATGTACAAGTACAAATTCCCTATGATGAATGTTATCATTATGTATATCTAAAATGCACCACCAAAATAAAATTTTAAAAAAAATGAGGTTAGAGCAAAGATTCAGAGAAGGTAGATAACATGGGTGGGTATGTGTAAGAAAAGAGCCTTTCAGGCAAAAAGCAAAACCTGTGAGGTAGAAAGATGCTGGTACATTCAAGAGGTAAAAAAGGCTGGTGCAGCTGGTACGGAACGATTGCGGATGACCAGGCTAGGAGAAGAGAACAAAAAAATAACTCAGATCAGATCTTCCAGCCTAGGATTTTATATACCATTGAAAGAGCTTCCATTTTTACTCTGGATGAAACAGAACCACCGCAGAGTTTGAGCCAAGTGACATGATTTCACTAACTTTCCCAAGACTCACTCCACCCACTGTACTGAAAACACAAAAGCTTAAATATTGCATCGTTTCTTTTACATGAGAAACTCCAAATATAAAAAAAGAGCAAAATGAAAGATAGATAATAGGAAGCAGGGAAATAGATATTTTGCAAATGGGAGGGAGACCAAGAGATGGAAGGGAAGAGGAGGGGAGGGGAGGGGAGGGGAAACGGCAAGAGGAAGAGGAATAGGATTTAAAAAGAGTAAGATGTGTTATGTATATGTACCAACTCCCCACAAGGAATGTAATCATTACATACTGCAAAAACATACTAATAAAAATAAAAATTGAAAAAGATAGTACGGTGGAAACAGAGAGGTTTTTTGTCTGTGGATCTGTTTCATTTTAATAAGCCTGCTGTTCTGTTATATTTGAAGTTTCTCTAATGCTTATTTCTTCAGCGTGCTTTCTTATTGGCCTGATGCAAAAAGGTCACAATGTTGTATACAATTTGTCACCAAAAAAAATTTTTTAATTAAAAAAAAAATCCTGAGTGAGAAAAGTTCTATCTAAAGATTCCTGGTCACTGCAATCGCTGTTAAGTAGGAGAGTCTCTCGTTTTATGCCATTTATTTAATCAGCTAAACATCTGCTGCTTGCTCTTCAGTCACGAGTAACCCAGACAGCCTCTTCCCACTTTCTAAACAAAAGAATATTCCCTCCATCAAGACAAAAATTTGAAGAAAAACTAAGGTAATTTCTTCTACGGTTAAGAACTTTCCAGAACTGCTCTGCAGTTGTATTTTTGCAAAGGATTCTCCACTGTTACAAAGATAAATATTTCACGACTGCCATTGTCTTTCACATTGTCCTATATCTGGCCCAGTCCAGTTTGGCCATTTTCCCAGGAATAAGAGCTCACCACGTGACCATATTTCAGAGAGCTTTTCTTTTGGTGACTTATGAAATATGAGGTTTGATCACAAAATTCAGTAGATGTTTAAATTTTTTAAATTTTATTACAATAAAAGACACATTGCCATCCATTCCCCTCAAAACTATCCCCTTGGCATTCACTGTATTTTTGAACACATCTTCTAAAAACACTCATGAAAGGGGACTTCCAAAAACTGCTTCAGAAAGTAGCAAGAACTATGGGATACACATATTCAAAGCAAACGGGAACAAATGACAATGCAATTTTTATTGTAATAACTGTTTTTCTCATTCAAAGTAGTACATGTCAGATACTACTTTGAACCCCTGGAGAACGGGGCCTTGGAATATCATACTTTGAAAGTAAATTTTCATAAAGAAGCCTCAGTAGCCAACTCCATGAAACAGTGATAATACACAGAAATTGCATTGAAAAAGTATAGTACATAGAGGAAAAATGAGCTCAAATACAGTTCTTTGATTAAAAATATAACATTAAATTTTATCAACACCATACTGACCGCCTTTGCATTTCAGAGCCACCCAGTGGATCACTTTGTTAGAGGAGTGATGTATTTTGATGGTCGCTGTTTGAAATGTGCAGGGTCAGATCCCAGGCTTTGTGCATGTCAGGCAAATGTTGTAACACTGAGCCAGGCTGGAAGAATTCTTACCCAGCAGAATGTATTTCCTAAACATGTGGGTCCAAATGCATACATTTTTGTATATGTGTTTTTATCAGGTCAAAACAATGAGAATTCTCAAAAATTCTGTCAATATAAGCAACCCTTAAAATAACCCTTGTTATTAGCACATTCTAACAGGAAAAGTAACATTTGTATAACACAAAAGATAAAACTATAAAAAATTAAATTTAAAAAAGATTTGATAGCAGCAAAAAATATGGAATGCAGAGAAGTTACCCTTTATAATTGTGAAATAAACATAATTAGATTTTAGGTAATGAAGGTGAAAATGTCATATTCTCAATGAAATTAAACTAAATATTAAAACTGCATTTACTCATTTGTTCAGCAAATATTTATTAGGTGCACATTTCTTTCCAGGCTCTCTTCTAAGCATGAGAATCAGTAGCAGACAAACAGGTGAAAAGCTAAGTGCCCTCCTGAACTATACATTACAGTGAAAGAATTATAATTCCTCAAAGTGGTTTCTAATTCCAAATTTTAATTGGTAATTCTCTGTTCAATTTAGAATGAGGTGATGATGTGATTTTATGTTTTCAATAATAAGCAGTAAGTTCAATATCAGATATCAAGCTACCCATTAGGTTTTGATTGTTTTTAAATGTCCCCCAAAAGCCTCTTATGTTTGGAAGGTGACTGCATTATGGGGGATGCTACACTCATCAGAGCTGAATGTGCTAGGAAGTGGGGTCTGGTTGGAAGAGGTAGGTCACCGGGGTCGTGACGTGGAAGGTGTTTCTCCCTTCCTGGTTCGTCCTTCTCTCTCTATATCCTGACCACCATGCTGTGAGTAACTTTCCTCCACCCAGGCCTTTCCACCCTGTCCTTCCTGCCATGGACCCAGCCAACTACGGACTGTATCTTCTAAAACCATGAGCCAAAATAAATCTTTCTTCATTTAAATAGTGGGTGTTCGGTATTTTGTCCCTGTGATGAAAAAAATAACAAAGGCATTGTCCCAAAACTATCAAAATGGCAAAAAGAAATTGAATTTTTCATTCAACATTGGGCAAATTTCTTAACTTCTCCATACCATAGGCTCCTCATATGTAAAATTATACCAACCTCACAGAGATTTAAAGAGCATTTAATAAGTTACTAAAGCTTCAGTAACATTGAGCATAGTTTCAAGGCATGAGATCATGGTGTAAGTTCTCAAAAATGTAAATTCAGACTGTACAAAATGCATTCCTTCACATGAGCCGCTTCACTGTAAACAGCTATAAAACTGGACAGAATTATGCAGCAAACAACAGACAGTATAAAATTGTAATCCCACAAGAAGCAAAACTCATGGGTAAATGCCGTTTCCCTTAGTTTTTGTCTGAAAACAATTTTCCCAGTCAGATGCATAACAAAATGCAGCCCAAGCAAAGCATGACACTGGAGAGAACTCAGAACAAATGAAAAGACTGGACTCTAAAGAAGAGGGCTCAGACATGAAGGAGCTGTGCAAAGGGGTCTTAGAAATCCATGCTGGGAGACTCTGCTGTGAGTCCATGGATAAAAGCCAGGCTATATGCTTAGACCACGCACAATGCCCCAGATTTCAGTTGTGTTGTGTTTGAAAGTAGAACAGAGGTACTGAGACAGGACTCAGGATTCTGTTAAGCGGCAAGGACAAAAGCTCCCAATTGGAGTCAGGACACCCGAAATGAAGTCTGCTGAGTCACCACCCCCCAAGGATCTTACAAAAACATCTGGCATGTGAACTGCAGCAGTCTGGGACATACCCAGAGCACAATCAAGCAGGCCATTGGCTCAAGGGCACATGGGCCCTGCATGGGCACTGCATGAACACTACAGAGACTGAACCCGAAAGAACACGGTACATAGTCTCTGATAAGGCAGAGATCATAGCACTTACACAGCAGCCCAGGTTCCCTTCAAAATCTCTTCCAAACCACTAGGCAAAGAGCCTTCACAGGTATTCTGCTCAGGACCCCCTCCCAGCTAGTAGAAACTCTATTTCCTAGCCTTTATATCTTTTAAATAAATGTGCCTACATGCTGCCTCCTTCATCCATCTGCAGTTTCATTTTCTGTCACTGTGGCTCCGGTATCAGTACTAGATACAAAGCAGAGCTGGGGACAGAGCAGCTCTATGAGCAATTGGAGTTTGGTCCCCAGAGTAAAGTTTGGTCCCCATTATCAGCCTGCCAGGTAACTGGCTGTCTTAGTTACTTTTCTTATTGCTGAGGTGAAGTACCCTACACCCAACGTTAAAGGAGGAAAGATTTATTTGGCTCACAGCTTGTGGAAGTTTCAGTCCATAGTTGGCTGGCTCCAAGGCAGGGTACCATGGCAGAGGGGTATAGCGGAGGAGAAACAGCTCTTGGCAGGCAAAAAGCAGCAAAGCAGCAAAGCAGCAAAGAAGCAGCAAGCAACCAGAGCCCTCTTTTTGTCTCATATTTTATCCAGGCTAACTGCTTTTAGGGAGGGTTGCATTCATACCCTTAATCCTGGCATAACACCATAAATCAATCCCAGCATCACGTCCTGGATCCCAGCATCACACACCCTAGATCCAACCACCTCCAAAAACCCCCACCTATGACCTCATGAGGCTTTGAGGGGACATCTAGATACAAGCCATAACACTAGTACACCAGAAAGACTAAACCTTAGGAGAAAGAATCATTCCCTAATAAAACTTACTCTAGACATGCAAAATGAAACCTAAAACTAAATCCCAACATTATCTGCAAGAGGAACAGATTTTGGAGATTAAATTCATCCAAGGTAAAGGGGTTTAGAAAATTATTTAGGCTTAACAAATATGCACTAGCCCAGCATAACATATGGTTTAGATAAACGCAGACTATTTGGCAAAAAGGGGACTTTGAAAATAAGAAACTTTATACACCACAACAGAATCCAAAATATGAACAACATATTTCCCATATATTTGATGTTCAATCTAAAAATCTCTGGACATGGAATGAAAATTTAACCAGCCTAAATTTTTTAAAAGCAGCCACTAGAAACCAAACCTAAAATGACCCAGATTTTAGCTGTCATAAATATTCTAAATTAGTTATTCTAAACATGTTCAAAGAATGAAAAGAAAATATATTGAAAGAAGTACAGGAAAAAGATTTTATTTAATAATATAAACTGGATTTGTGTTTCCCCAAAATCCGTATGTTGGCACTTTATACCCAAAGTGATGGTTTTAAGAAGTGAGGTCTTTGGAAAGGAATTAGATCATGGAGAAAAATCTTACCTGTGAGAAGATAGCCCTCACCACATGCCCAATCTGCTGGCAAACTGATCCTGCAATTCCCAGTTTCCCCAGCCATAAGCAATACATTTCTGTCATTCTGAACCACCCAGTCTGTGGGATTCTCTTAGAACAGCACAGAAGGACTAAGACACCATTGAGTGAAGAGACAAGGAAGCTCAAGACAGAAGCGTAAACAACACAAAGAACTGAAGGAAGATTTCAGCACCTCAGTACAATGACTGAAATGATCAGGGGGCTGGGAAGGAAAAAGAGTTATGAGAATAAAACGGGGTAAGGCATAAGCAAGTATAGAAATCGGGGGGGGTTAGCATTTAAATTAATGTGTCTTTCTTTTTCTTCTAAGTAAGATAGCCTAGATTGTCTACTTTTTTCAAATATTTATCTAAGCTTTTTTTAAAAATTAGATTCCAACATAAATTTTAGAATGCTTGCATTTAAGGCATTTTGGGGAAAACTCTTGAGCTTATTGGAAAAGAAAAAAGTTCAAATAAAATGAGAACTCTTACCCTAAGAGTAAGATTAAATGAGTAGGTATTCATTGAGGATGAGAACACTAACTCAAAAAATCTCTTCTCAAAAATTCACGGTATCGACTGGGTATGGTGGTGCACACCCGTAATCCTGGCACATGGGAGGCTGAGGCAGGAGGACTACCGAGAGTTTGAGGCCAGCCTGGGCTACATGGTGAGTTCAAGGCCAACCTGAACTACATAGTGAGACCCTGTCTCAAAAAAAAAAAAAAGAAAAAACCCACAAAACAAGAAAACCTCACAGTATGAAAAATAGTAAAAACTTTACACTTTTGACATCACCCAACCAGAAATTTATTATAGGGAATCAACTGGAGATGTGCAAAAATAATCCACATAGTATGCTTTTTAGATGGGGAAAAAAAAGTGAAAGGAAATAAAAGAATGAATAACAAACTCTGGTATATGTATATGGTGCAGTACTACAGGATGTTTCTAAGTGATACTGTAAAACAGTAATGACAGAATTTTCACCATGCACAGAATTTCGTATTTTCTTAAAATCATTTTTTTCACATTTTAGGGTCTGAAATTAAAATGTTTGTTATAATCAATGACATGTTACAGTTACAATTGGCAGCTTTTTTCTTCCTGAGTGCTCCATAAAATAATGGTATACTTAAAATAAATAGTGTCTTAGAGTAAATGAAAAATAGAGTAGTGTTAAATTATAAACCTGTGTTCGGAATTACTCAGATGATCCCCGTGGTACTGAGGAGGGCAATATCACATCAGAAATAAGAGCATGGTTAAGGGGAAAGGTGGTCTCAGTTCAAATCCCACCTCTACCATCATTAATTGTTTAATCCTAGGTAAGTTACTTAATCTAATGTGCTTCTATTTCCTCCAAATGAACAGAAATGATGACAATATCCATTTCAAGCCAGGCATGATGGTACATGCTTGTAATCCCAGTACTTTAGGAGGCTGAGGCAGGAGGATTATTGTGAGTTCAAGACCAGCCTTGGCTACATAGTGAGCTCAAGGCCAATCTGAGCTACATAGTAAGACACTATCTCAAAAAACAAATAATAATAATAATTGTATCCATTTGTTAGGGTTTTTCTTAAGACTGAAATTATTTCAAATAGCATTTAGTACATAGGACATATTCCATAAATAATTTTTGTAAGGAGAGGTGATAGCTTTGATTATCTTGGGTGGTATGATCACAGATAATTTTCTTTTATTTTTTGATCCTTTCCAAATTGTGTGTCATAACTGTGTATTATGTAATTAGAAAATCAATGCTATTTTAGGATAAACTAAAATCCATGATATTAAAAAATCTTTGACATTGCAAATGTATGCGGTATAATGCTTATATAGAAAAAGCACTGAATGATTTGAAATTTGAAATGTCACACAGGTACAGGAAAAATAAAGCAAAATAACATGAATCGAATGATTTATATATGGCTCTTTAAAAACAAGGCCCTATGTATTTCTTCTTAAACTTTCTGCAGTGCAGAACATTTTCCACATTATTTTGTAGTTAAAATATGAATGTTAGTTTTTTCAATTAAATGGGAAACACTTGAGAAGAAGCAGGTAGATCCTGGGGAAGAACCGTTACCCAGACAATGAACTCATGAAAACCTGACTCTAGATTTAAACAGCCAGCTCAACTGCACAGGTCCACCTGGGGCAGACTAACTTCCTCCAGACCAGCTCGGCCTTGGAGTCCGACAAACTCTGTTTCCCTGAGTCACAGCTCACTCCAGGCAGAGGGTTTCCATGCAGACTGAGATGCCTGGATACATTCTCTATCATTATTTTCTCTAGATTTTCAATAGTCCTCAAAAAGACAGCATTTTTTAAATAAAAATAAAACAAGAAATTTGCTAAGTTCAAAAGTAGTTCCTGCCAAAAGAGCTTAACTTTTCTGCTCTATTTTAATAGAACATCTTCCTGAAATTTTAAATCAGAAGATCTTCTATCCAAATTTTGGTCTCAGATGGATTATATGTGAGTTCTTATAAAGCCACTCACCTCAGAAGATACTAGGAGAATCAAACGAGAAATTGTCTACTTCACATACTTCACAGCCTAGCAAATGTTGGATTGGAATAAAACAACCAGACTCTTTTTTTTTTAAACCAAGAACATATATTGGTACATTGTATACATAATGATCACATTCATCATGGTTATTTTGTACCTGTACATGATGTATCTTGGTTTTCCCCCCTCTTCCCCACCATTCCCTTCTGCTCCTCCCTTTCCTATTTACTGCAGGTTTACTTATATTTTCCCATTTTTCCCTTTCGCCTTTCTTTCCTTTTTCTCTTCCTTCTTTTCCCCCTTCTCCCTTTCTAGTTCTCCTCTCTTGAATATTATCTTCCTTTTATATAATCTCTGTTACACCTCTTTGTCCTTATTTTCACTTATGGTTTCTCACATGGGAGAAACAATTCGATGTGTACTCATGTGTGTCTGATTTATTTCACTTAATAGTATGTTCTCAAGGTACATCCATTTACTTACAAATGTCTCTGGTTTATCCTTTTTAAGGCAGAGTAGTACTCCATTGTGTACAAAAACCACATCTTCGTTAGCCATTCATCAGTTGTTGGGCATTTAGGTTGTTTCCAAGACTTAGCTATTACAAATTGTGTTGCTATAAACATGGTTGTGCATGTGCTGCTGTGGAGATCAGCATGGAGATTCCTCAAAAAACTACAACTAGAAGTTCCATTTGATCCAGCTATTCATCTACTGGATATCTTCCCAGAAGAATTAAAATCATCATACCACCCAGACACTTTTTAAACTCCTTAAATTAAAACAATCCAAGAACTAGTCCCAGCCTTCAACTCTGTTCAGTACTTAGCTTTAAAACATGTTTGTGATTTGATATATGGCCATTTATCCAAATATTATCTATAAATATGTAATGTGGGGGTAGATATTTTTAAAAATAAGAAAAAGAAGGATTTGGGCATTAATTTTTAGGAAAAAAGTATAAAGAATTGTAATGTCTAGTTTGTATGAACAAGGAAAAACTTCTGCTAAAAATTAATTGTAAGAAAGGTAATATATTCTATAATCATAAAAACGGTGTGTGTGTGCTATGTGGTGGGCAAGGTGCTAAGCACCTTGTAGTGAGAATCACATATCACCATCAGACAACACTACAAGGTAACTGTGAGCTCGTTTTTACAAAACAATTATGGGGTCACGCCTCCAAGCATCCAAATTCATATAACCATCAAAATGAAGAGTAAGGGCTCAAGCCCTGAGAGAGTCTGTGGAAAATGATCATCAGGCTTTAGATAAATTATGTTTCATAAACCCTTGTGGGCTGGCCCTTGCAAATGTGTGTGGGTGTGGTCAGAGTTTGGTTCAGTAAGTCTTGGCAGTAGTCATCTCTGTGAAGAGACCCTGCAGGTCCAGCAGATGGGCATGCAGTGTTGCCTAGGAATGCCTCGCCTCAGAGAATGCTTCCTCCTTATCTTCAAATGTAAAGTGAAAAGAAAAGTGGTTTTGAAAGCTTGCCCAAGCACAGATGCATAATCTACAGTTGCTGGGCAGAGGTGATGGTCTGGTCCTGACCTATAGCTATAAATCTCAACATGAAAAACAAAACCACTATTTACCTTATGATAAAGAATGACTCTCAAAATTAATTTATTTATCAGATATCATTTTAAAACTAAACATCTCCATCCTGGGTTACAAAGAATAAATGGATGTCTTTAATATACACCACACCATCACCCTAATGACAATAATTTTAACATTAGAAGAGATTCATTGCCAAAATTATAGTGATTTTCCTTGTCAATTACATGTGATTAAGACTAAGGTATTAGTACTAAAATAATGAATAATATCTTCAGTTATTTTTCTTCCCTGTAAAAATGTATTGCCAAATTATGACAGTGTCCAGCACACAGTAGGGACTGAAAAATATTTATTGGGGTGAATGAATAGATAATTTTCCTTGGGAAATAAAAGACTATAATCAAAGAACTTTGTAATCTGAGAAATAACACAAACAAGGAGATACACTTATCAAAAGGGCCATCAGAAAGAGGCCAAAGACATTGCATCGTGCTGCCCTGTGGCACCACCAGAGCATCTCTGCCCAGTGCTGAAAGGCTTGAAAAGCACACACACGCGCGCGCGTGTGAAAAAGAATCGCAGCCTTTGGTAGATATTTGCTCATGTGTAACTGGCTTCCCAGAACTCCCAGGACACTGAACCTAATGATAGGATTGCTTCTGTTCAATTCACCACCATTTCGTGAACTGGCTAAATTTAATGCAGCAGCATCTTTCCAAAACGCTAACTGAAGTATTATTTTCTCACAAAACAAGCATAGCTACAATAGGCAGTGAAATGTTTTCAATTTTTTTCAAAATAAACCATGATCTTCCAAAGAAATTTTAAATGTTCACTGGATAACAGTGATGATTGCCACTCTCTGATGGGAAACCAACTCAATTAATGACCACTCTTTCCCGACAAAGCCATTATTGAAATTGCACATATATTATTGCATTATAGCACAGATATAAAAGTTTTTCCCCCACATTTCTGCTTTGCTGATAGTCTTACTATTACATTAGCATTCTTAGGATAAATGTGTTATCCATTTGATTACATAAAACAAATATCATATAGAGCTGTAGACAGATCGACTACACTCACTGTGCGTGCTTTATAAAAGCCAAGGGGAGGAGGTTTTCCATACAGATTGCCTGAGTAGACGAACAGCTGTCATTCTTGGTTGGTCAAGCACATAATATTTTAATGCTTCAGATGTGACAGACTTCAGACCATCCAAGTTACAATAAATAAAAACATTCTTCCTTTTCCCAAAGAGGTTACTTTCCTGCATCTGATCTAACTTACCATCTTAGAGAATAACCAAACCATGAAAAGAGAAAAAGAATAGCATATTGTGTTCAGCCGACCTGATGAGAACTTTCCTTCCCCCAGTGGAAATATGAATTAATGATAAGCAATAATAGACCTTGGGAATACTGGCCCCTCATGACTCAGTAATTCAAAGCAGCCCTGCTGCTTCTCCTCAACTTACATTTTAAAAATGCACAATGGGATTTTTAAAAGGCTTTTCCAATCTTATCTTTCAATCCTCAGAGTTTATAATCTATGAGAAATCTACAATCTGGTCAAGGGATCCTTCTTATGCACAAAAATATGGGATAAAGAATTACAATTAAAACTGGAAAATCCTTTACAAACACTGACACAGAATCCCTTTAACATGCCCAGATGGCTTTGAAAGAGGGTGAATGGAGAAGAGGCTAATAGATACAAGATCTCACTTTGGTTTGATTTTTAACTTTTGGTTTTACATGATAGGAGATCATTTATTGTGTTATCTCATTTGGTGCATATTACAGTGGCTGATAAAGTCAGGAAGAACTACAAAAATAGAGGCAGACAGGCATGTGAAAAGACCTTGATTCTTCCTTTTAAAAATAATTGTGATTAGAGTGCTTGCCTTATAAGCACAAGGGCCTGAGTTCGATCCCCGGCACCACAAAAAAAAAAAAATTGTGATCCTAGGGAAATTACTTAACCTTTCCAAGACTCTTTTCTTATTTGTGATTAAAAAAAATACATGGATAGAGATTTAAGTAAGATCCTGGCCAGAGGAGCCGGACTTCCTTCCCTCTGTGAAACAAAGGACCAAAACAAGAGGAAACAACAGCTTTGTCACTGGAGTGTTTGAAGCAGAGCATCAGTAGACAGAGACATTGCTGACCACAGAGGTACAGCATGAATTAGTGTCTATCAGTCCACCTCTCAAGATCACACCCGAACCAAGAGGGACTTTGCTTGACAGGGAAAGGGTAGTATGCTGGAAGGCCTTGACATCCTCACTCGTGCCAAGCATAGCTGAGAAATCTACTGCTAGAGAACGTTTCCTCCTTCTCAGGGCCTGAGCCAAGTGTGAGAAGCTGCCAGGCTATCACCTCGTGGCGTGGCCCTAGAGAAGGAGCTCTACTATGTTTTGCCCTATGTGCATGTCCTTGCACATGAAACCATGCTGAGCCCCAACCTAGGATTCTCTAACACACCTGAGTAACTCCCTTAGTAGCTCCACCGACTTAATGCTGCAGACCAGCCAGGAGGTCTCACTGAATCTCCAAAGGCCCCAAGCACAGCAGTCCTCCAAGGCCCCAGAAGTCACTCATTCAGCCCTCAGACACTGACAGGCATCCACTCCATTATGGAGCATACTGTGATGCACCCACCTGGACCCACATGGGTGGCCCCACACTCACAGGTCACCTGACCATACCACACAGAAGTCTGTATGAATACAGAATCATCTTCCCTCTGTGTAAACATAAAATGTTAACTAGATAGATGCAGGATGTGAGAAATGAAGAGCACTCTCTACTCTCACACAGTTCCAGCCCACTAGAAAGTGTTCCTTGCTCTAATGGGGCACTGGCCTCCAGAAGGAGAACCATGAACTGAGCTTTCCTTGTGGCCTCTGCAAATACACATTTACCACTAGATGTTTCTTGGTCATGAGAGTGCAAGAGACTACCAAGCTTGGAATCCAAAGGTCTGAGTTTGGATCTTGCTCTTCTGCTTACAAACTGAATACTTATCCTCCAAACACCTCACATCTTAGTTTTCAGAAATCTATCTCAACTATCACTTAAATTAAATTATTTTTAATTATTTAACTTAAAAATAATAATTCCTACTACATGACAATGAGGATTAGACAAGGTAAGACTACCCAACTCTTGGTATTCAACAAGATAATCAATAAACACTTGTGACTATGAATGCTAACATGAAATAGATATTTGGCTCTTATTACCAGCATTAGTAAATACTCAAAACTCTTAAAATTTAATGCCAAGCTGTTCACATGAATGTCCCACATGAAGCTATTCTGTTATCTCCTATAGACCCATAAAAGACTCAGTGTTAACATAAAGCCGGAATATTTCCTATGTACAACAGAAAAGGCTCTGGCTTCTTTTCTGTGATCAATATGTTAGATGAGTGAGATGAAGAGCAATGAGCAAAACCATTCTTACCTTTCTGGCACTGGACACTAAACCTCTAAGTCTGAGACTTATTTGTGGTGTGAAATCTGATTACATATATAATCACTGGGCTGTGACGGAACCAGGGTGGTGCCTATGAAAATAGGGATGGGAAACGAAAGACAAGAAAATGAGTCAAAAATCAATAGAATATCATTCTGTCCACTGTGAAGGATAGATGTTAAGGGGTTTGATTCTACTTAGCTAGGTACCAAAATGCACCCAGGTACATGCAAACAAGTGAAATGTGAAAATTTTTTTTCTTTTATTTGGGGGGTGGGTGCTGGGGATCAAACTCAGGGCCTTGTGCTTGCTACCACTGAGCTAAATCCCCAAATCCAGAATGCAAAAAGTATTTATTCTTCTGCTTTTATAGAGCCTAGAAAAGACATAAGCCTTAGCTATACTGTAAGTGATGGGCCCACAAGTAATGAAATGGCATTTCTCACTCCCATTAACTTAGTATCGTGAAAAGATTCTGCAGTATGATGAATGTTATCACTATGTACATCTAAAATGCACCGTTAAAATAAAATTTAAAAAATTTAAAAAAAAGAAAGCCATATTTAGCCTTAAAATATATATATATATATATATATAAATAAATAAATAAATAAATAAATAAATAAATAAATAAATTTTTAAAAAGCCTCATCCCATAACAGAAGTTCAACTATCTGCTGCACTGAAAGCCAGGAAACACAACTTGCTAGATTTGCTTTTGAAAACAAGCTGCCCATATTTGCACCACAGGTTTTGGAATAACATTAAACACACTGCTGACTCAAGCAGAAAGTAAGAGGGGACAGAAGCAGGAGTCACATGTGGAGCTAAACTAATCACAAAAGGGTGGCACTGAATTTCAGAGAGATGTTGATTTACTGTCAGCTAGGAACTGCTCACAGAAAACAACTGTCCATCTCAATGAGCCAAGTCCACCATTCTTCTTTTTGTTATTCTGCAGGTAGACTGAGTTTTCCCAAATGGGTTTTTCCTATAGCTTCTGTCATGCTTGAAATCCCTCCGCAGCCAGGGAATTGCACTCAATTTACTTTTGCTGGTTCTTGAAGTCAGTGATGGTGCTGTATCTCATTATACCCTATTCCAGAAAACTGAGGGAGTGATCCAAGGGGAGTTAGCAAGCAGGATTCCACAACAAATGCTTCAGGTTCATGGGAATCAGCTAATGAGGAAAGATATTCTTACTCTAGAAGGCACAAGTGACCAAAAGAAGACATCTGGGATTTGAAGTCTTGCTGAACTCTAATGAGGTATGGGTGAAACATCCTCTATTATTTTGTAGTCACACGGTACTCACTGCAAATGCACTAAAAATTTTGGCACGGTCTTTCATGTGTTTGCTCACTTATGTTTCCTACAGCTGAGGGAATCTATCTACTATTTGAAATACATTTTCTTCTCCTACAATTGACCATTACAAATTTTTGGTGAATGATTTTGGGATCGCTGAAAGCAGTAATTTTTTGGTTATTGTTATTGTATATATTTATGAGGTAAAATATTAACTCTAACATAAGTATACATTGGGAAATAATTAAACCAAACTAGCATATTCATTACCTCACATACTTGCTTTTTATGAGAACTTTTAAAATTTACTCTTTTATCAATTTTCAAGTATATACTGCATACTATCAACTACAGTCACCATATTGTACAAAATAAATCTCAGATGTTTGGGGTTCTTCTCCTGCTAAAGGACCTGTTATGCCCTCAACAAAAGCTGTTGACATTCATAAGGAAGAGATACCTAGTCCAAGTACTTTAGTAAAGGGTGACTCTGTGGCCCCAGATGGGTATCAGTTCATACACTGACAGGAATATATACAATAACGAAGTGCCTGTATGTAGCTGAGCTGGAGACACTGAGAATAGTTCTAAGACTGATAATTTTTAGAAAGATAAAAATCATTTTATTTTCAATAAATAAAATCATCCAACCAAATTATCTGGAAACTACTGGAAATACTATATGTAGAAGAGAGTACTTGAAAAATGCCAAAAGAAGGAAATTTCTTTTTAGAACAGAACATTCTGTAAAATCTAAATGCTATGGCTTCAATTGTTCAAAACTCTTGAGGAGATTTAATTGCCATCGTCATAGCATAAAGAGGTGGACCAGGACAGTTTACAATGATTAGACCATGAAGGCTCTACCTGTTCCAAGGGCAAGACAGGCCCCCTCTCTGCCCTCCAACTCATGATACCTTCTGCCATCTAATGATGCAGCAAGAAGGTCCTCACCTACTATTGGCACCTTAATACTCACGGGTGCTTCTCAGCCTCTACAACTGTGAACCAATGAATTGCTGTACTTCATAAATTAGCCCATCTGTGATACTCTGTTCTGCCAGTACAAAACAGATGAGAACACTGAGCAATGAAGCACACACCCCTACTAATGTAAGGGAAATATATTTGATTAGCAGCACACTATCACATTGTTTAATTCTTTTATTTTCCAGCCCTGAGGATCAAACACAGGCCTTGTACATGGTAGACAAGTGCTCTGCTACTGAGCTACATCCCCAGGTCAATATTTTGTTTAAGAGAAAAGTTTTCATTGTTAACAAATCAACATTTGCTATAAAATTGTCTTTCACTTAGGTGGCTATAGTTCCTGGGTCTTTCATCATATTCTCTAAGTCTTGGGGATGTGCTTTAAATATAATATCGAAGACAAAACCTCACCTTTAACTATTAGATCTCCAAGTGGTAACATAAGCTTAGAGAAATTAAGGAAAATAGTCAAAGTCCCTTGACATCTAACCCAGGCCTTTTGCATTGGCTCAGTTTGTTTCATCTATCATAATGATCAGTGAAGAACATTCCAAAGTAAGACTGAGAGAAAGAAGTATTTCCAAGAAGTCAAATTAAATAAGCTTATGCTCTGAAATAATTTGAGACATACAGCAGTGCTATAAAATAAAACATAAATGAAAACGATAAAAGAAAGTTGTGGAAAAACACAACCTTTAAAAATGAACGCCTACAAAGAAATTAAAATTATTTTATATCACAGGCAAAGAAATGCCTTAAGAAGGGAAAAGAAAATGTGAGGAAAATTCAATTTTCTCTGCCAGAATAGACCAACTTTGAATGAAATCATGTTAGTTTCACTGAAATTATGTTATTTCAGTGAATTTCATGGCACTACTTGTAGCCATATTAATTTCCTCGGTAGACAAAGAAAACATCAAAAGTAAAAAACAAAGTCTGTAGTAATTCAAGCTTATTGCAGCTAATGCTTCAAAGATAATAACTAAAAATTAGTGAAGTCTGTATGTTGCCCTTCTTTGAAAACTCATGTGAGCCCTTGAAATAAACATTCAGCATGAGCAGGTGAAAAGAATTTAGAGAAAACAGCAGAGGAAGTTTAAAAATCTCAGAACCCCAGCTACGTTGTCGCAGATCTACAAAAGAAATAGTCTGGTTTTTCTCAACATTTGCCCTCCATAGAGTCCTGACCCCATGTCTGACTCCCCTCACCCAGGCTCACTGCAGATGGCAATTCCATCGTTCTTCTGGTTTCTACCCTGTCACAGGACTAGTTTATAACTAATTGGAGTAGAAATATATTCTTACTCTAGAAGCCACAGGTGATCAAAAGAAGATAATCAAAGTAGGAACACATATGGTCACTGGGTAGAGTGGAATAGTTAAGAACATGAATTTAGGAGTCAGACCTGAGTCAGATTGGAGCATTTCCCTTACTAGCTACATGGTGCTGGACAAGTTACCCATCTGGTTCAACTCTCAGCATTATCTTCCATAAAAATAGAGATAATGCACAAAGGTGTTCAATTCAGCATTGCTTATAATTGCAAAGGAATTATGCATAGCCCATCTTCATCAATATAGGAATGAGTGTTTCAATTGTGTTGTACAGAGTACAGTAATAAAGCAACATATATATACATGAAGTGAATAGAGTGTTCACTATTTATTAAGTAGAAAAAACTGCAAAGTGATGTGTTTAACATAACACTAATTTTTACAATTAACTGTGTGTGTACAAATCTTAGTATAATTACAGAAAATTATCCAGGACTTCATGTATCAAACTGTGAACAGTTACTGATACTACATGGTAGAATGTAGGAACTTCACTTCCTGTTTACACACTTACATATTTTTGAACTTTGGGGGATAAAATTTAGAAGTAATATGTTAAAAATAAAAATTTAAAATGGTATCATATAGTATCCAATTCTCGTTATTCTAATGAGGATAGATAACACATGGACAACAGATACAATGCTACAGTCAGGAGGAATAAATTCTGGTGTTCTATTGCATAGTAGAGTGGCTATAGTCAACAACAGCATGTGGTATGTTTCAAAATAGAAGATTTTTAATATTCTAACCACAAATATAAAAGTTTAAGGTGGCTGATAGACAAATCACCCTGATTTGAGCATCACTCAGTGTCTGCATGTATCAAAACACCATGTTGTACCCCATAAATATGTATAATTTTGTGCCAATTAAAAATAAAATGATGCCTTTTGAGAATGAATAGAATACACTTTCCAAGAAGATGCTGGAGTGGTAAGCAGCAAATAAGCCTCTCCAAGATTCAGAATCCAGACACTGAAAAATAACAACTTGAGGAAGAAAAGAAAGAGGGAGGTGGATTCTCGGGACCCAGGAAGGACCTGACAGGAAAATTGGAGCCTACAGAGAAACTGAAGAGACAGAACACAAAGCATAAAAAGGAAGAGCAGTATGCACTTTCTCCTGGCTTGTTGCTCATGAGAAAGGAAAATGTAATCTACAGAGACACAGGGAAAGTGGGCAACTCCTGAGGGCTTCAGGGAGAAACACACTAGTGGAATAGAGCAGTGGATCCTGTGCACAACAGCTGGTGAGTGACTCCAGGCCAAATATCTGCCAGTTCCCAGGAGAGAGAACTTGGATGGATGCATTCTAGTGAGGGGGGTCAACTGAATCTGGGACTTAGAGGAGCCACAGGTCGGCTTTATCTCAGGGTTCCCAGTGTTAAATTTCCACAGTGAAGTGGATGAGGGACAACCATGGGAGACATTCACGGCTAGGGAGACATGCTCAGTCAGGCCAGCAAGAGACACCCAAAGTGGTAAAAGCTAAACCTCCATGACCAGAGGCTGGGATCAGCCTGAATTTCCATGGATTTGAAAGTTCAAGAACCAGCACCCTGCCGTAATCCTACTGCCAGTTTGCTGGTGATTACCGAGCACAGATCTGGGCTCTGACTGCTTTCATTGTCTACCAGTTGAGAGCAGAGCCAGGCCTTGAACTGGACACTGCCACAAAACAATAGACCGCAGGAGATAACCACAGCTCTAAATCAGAAAATTTTCTTTTTTTTAATTTTAATCTTGGTTCTTTTTTATTTTTGTTTGATTGTTTTTTTTTTCTTTTTGATGGTTTACTTTTGTTTTTTGTGAGAGTGAACATTTTCTGTTTTATTTTGTTCTTGGTTTTGTTTAGGTTTTTTCTCCTCCTCTTCCTCCTCCCCCTCCTCCATCCTGTCTTCATCAGTTTCCTAAGGCTTAATTTTCCATTGTCCTTCAGCCTTGCTTCTAATCTCTTTTTCTTCTTTTATTTCTCTGCTTTTTCCTCTTCTCCCTTCTAAATTTTCTCCCCTTAATTACTCCTTTCTTATTTTTATTTTGTATGATTTCTCTCTTTTTGTTTTTTGTTTGTTTGTTTTTGTTGCTGTTGTTATTTTGAGGTTTCCAACACATTTTATTTTGCAGGCCACTGGCGTGTGGCTTCTGAGGACCAACATCTGTATAAATTCCTATAAAACGTCCAATCGGCGCCAGTTCTTAGGCCACCCGCCACCACCCTCCGGACTCAGGCCCAGTCCTGGTGGGACATAGGAGGGCGCGTGTCCTGCGGCCGGACTAGCCAGCTCCCGCGGGCGCTGGTGCCTGGAGGCAGGAAGCCTTCCAAAGCAGCGGGCCGCGGTGCTTTCTCTCCTAGGAAGACAGTCGCTTGAGGATTTGGTGCCCTTGTGCTTGGCAATGGGAATCTCTGACTGCTTAGTAGTTTAAAACACAAGGAAGCCTCTGTCTTTAAATAATAGATAACACCTTTTAGATCACCTATGCGTTCTAGAACTACAAAACGTAATTCCAGAAAATATAAATCCCATGAAAGAATTAGTAAGTGACACGATGGTCCCCCACAGGATGAACGCTGCAGGCTCCTTTGTGTCTTCGGTTTGGAAAGCCGAGTCTGAGAATTCAGGCGCACCTCTCACCTGGGCGGGATGTGCTCCACTGGTGAGTTCCGTTCAGCAAGGCGAGTGTTTCGCTCTGCATGGAAAGCACTTGGAAGACAAAAAAGAAATTTTCTTTTTCTTTTTTTGGGTAGCCTTTCTGGTATTTACAGTAATACCATTAACTATTTTCTTTACTGATAGCAAAAAAAAAACACTTTTTGCAATGTAATTAGTTGTTGTATAGTGCAACAAGGAATTGCCTTCTGATAAGGGGTTCATGTATAGTACTTATTTACAATTCAATATATAATTAACTGTGCAAATAATTTTTAAATATAATCAGTAATAAAGACTTATGTGGACGGTAGTGTTTAATACAGTCTGTATTTTGTATAGTGATTTGAGCCTAATTCTTTTTTTTTTTTTTGAGCCTAATTCTTATCATTGTTTTTTGCCCTTTACACCAGTACTTTTTGTGCACGCTTTTTGTGATCTGTTAAAAACCTGCATTGCCAGGGGGCTGGGGATTTAGCTCAGTGATCAGAGC
>PVJO010012180.1:0-56597 GCA_004026905.1 Hystrix cristata
TCTTTCTTTCTTTCTTTCTTTCTTTCTTTCTTTCTTTCTTTCATGAGGCAATGGTTGTTGTTTATTTATATTTCATTTTTACATAATTTACTTGCATGACAAATATTAAATACTCTTTTTTGAAATATTTAAACAATTTTCATTGATCTGAATATCTGATTATCCATTCTATTTTGAAATAGTTGCAGTACTATCTACTTGGGTACAATATATAGAACATATTCCTATATGTGAATTTTAATTGAGTTGAGAGGTAAATGAGGATTTTTCGTTGATGAGACTCAGATGTTAAGAAAGTGGCTGTAGAGTGTAGTTCACACACATGGCTACAGTGGACCCCTGTATCGCACCCTGAGGAGTCCACACCAGGTGTCAGCCACACCAGGGTATTTACATAGCTCCCTAGATGGGGTGACACTACCGAAAACCAGTGGTATGGGATAACACACTCAAATTTTTGTTTCCTTGGCATGTCTGGGTGGCTCTCTTCATTACTTTCTCATTGCTGTGACACAAGACCTAACACCTACAATTTAAATGAGGAAAAGCTTATTTTGGCTCACAGTTTGTAAAGATTTCAGTCCATGGTCAACTGGCTCCAAAGCAGGGCGGCATGACAGAGGGACATGGCAGAATCAGCTCATGCCATGGCAGTGGGAAGCAAATCATGAACAAGGGAAGAGGGAGCGAGACAGACCCTTCCGGGCCATGCCCCCAGTGACCCGCCTCCTCCAGCTCGGCTTCACCTGCCACGTCACATTTAGCTATACACCCCTCAGTGGACTAGTCCACTGGGGAGTGTCACGTCTCTGTGATCCAGTCACCTCCTCAGAGCCCGCCTGTGAGCACAGGAGGCTTTGTGGGAACATCTAGACATAAACCCATCAATGCCTCAGGGTGGGAGAGGAAGAGAAAGCAACTAGGTATGTTATTGCCCCTGTCCAAACCCATTTGTTACAAAAGTTGCCTTATTCCTTCAGTGGGGTGAATAAAGGCTGGTAGATGCCAGCAAGTTACATCAACACTATTCTTTCTCTTTAAAAATAATGAATTTGAGGAGACGGGTCTTTTCATTCTTATTTTTTCAATCATGAAACAAATCTTTAACCACATACATTGTTAATCTACTTGGGTCACTGTAACAAAATGTCCTTATCTCAGAGGCTTACATGGCAGAAATTTATTTTCTCACAGTTGTGCCGTTTAGAAGTCCTGCAGCAAGGCTCTTGTGCTGGCTTGTGTGTGTCTTCCTTTCTCCTCTGTGACCACGCAGCCTTTCCTGGGCGGTGCACAGGGGTCATGAGAGTTCCCTGGTGTCTCTTCTTAGAGATCAGTAATCCTGAAAGGGCTTCCTTCACCCTTGTGAGACAATAAAAAATACACAGCTGGTCTCTGGCCCAGTTTTCTCATACACAAGAACCAAAGTATTGAATCTGAAACAAGTGAATTTTCCTGACATACTGCTTCCAAAACCTTTGGAATCTGTCAAGTTATAAGTGGATAACTCAACTTTTGTTTTGCTCTGGATGACCTCACACCTGAACTGGTTGCAAGGAAAACCAACCATGTAATCAGAGGGCGGAAAAACTCAGTCTCACCTTCCAACTGCTAGGAGGGCCAGGAGATCACCTTGATCACCAGTGGCCAGTGATTTAATCAACCATGCTTATGTAGTAAAGACTCCAGGAAAATCCAAAGAATGGTGCTTAGAGCCCTTCTGGGTGTGTGGCCAGATGGAGTGTCTAGGGGTGTGATAGGCCTGGAGAGGGCATCAAAGCTCTGTGTCCCTTCTTGCATGAGTCATGTGCCTTTATATTTAATAGGTTCTCTAGCAACTAAAGTTTTAACAAATTATCAAACCCCACAGAGAAAGTAAGGGGAACTTCTCATTCTCAGCTGATTGGTGAGAAGTAAGGGAACTTAAAATTATTGTCTAACATTCTTGGTGGTTGGCAGGGTGTTGGGGGATTGAGTCCTTCTCCTGTGGGGTTTGTGCTAAGCTCAGATAGATGGGGTCAGAATTGAACTGAACTATTGGACAGCTTGTTAGCTGGGAGATTTAGAGAATTGTTGGTGTGAGAAAAACTCTCACGCATTTGGTGTCCAGACGTATGGAGAGGCATATTAGTGTAGAGAGGAAATGAGAGTTTTCCGTATAAACTTGATGACCTCAGTGAACCTTAATTTCTTCCGTAGAAACTCCACCTTCAATACAGTCACCCTGGGGAGTAGGGCTTCAACAAATAAATTTTATGGAGACTTAATTTCATCCCTAGCATATACCCCATGCCAGTCTCTGTGCTAATACAGAGTTTACAATCATAAGAGCAAGTCTCTGATATTTATGTTGTTGATATCAATTGACAGAACACATTAGCCAAGTAATTCCCCTAATTAATGCATAATGGCAAACTGGAGCAACCTCTCTGAAGGAAAAGAATAATCTTTTGAGTAAAGAGCGTATATGTCATATGTAACAAAGAAACCCAACAGTCTGGTGAGTTTGGCAGAGTCTCCCCAGGCAGTAGTGACGCACGTTCTAAAGAAGAAAAACAGCTTGTGTAAAACACTTGGTAATTTCTCCGAGAGTGAGGAGGAGTAGTATCTTGCTATTTTCCTATTGCCACTTACCTTTTGGTCTATAAGAATGCAAGAATAAATCCATGGTCTATAAAAATTTACTTGTTCGAATTTAAAGCCATTTACCTGAAAAAGTATAGAATCGTGTCATTTGACACTCCGTTATCTTGGTTTTAATAGTTGTTATTATAGAGGATGCCTCCGTTACTACCAACAGCCTTTCAATGCATCATGTTTTATTGCCACTCGGAATTGTAAAATCTTAATACAGTAGGTAGTTTAAATCAGTGCCTTGTTCACCTTTGTCCTTTTTAAAAAGTGTCTGCTAGGATCAATCCAAAGAGAAAATTCTCTCAGGTTTTCAATTATCAAGGCAAAAAGTATCAGAGTAATAATTAATGACTTAAATGGAAAGCTTTTTTGTGTTTTTATAATTCTAGTGTGTTGCAAGTATCCTCATATTACATGTCTGAGGTACATGTGAGAATATCACATAAATGATAGAATAAGGACAAGCAACTGAGATGTCCACACAGTGGGATGAACGTGCTTGTACTGGACACTTGACCAGAAGTCTTTACTAAACCCTTTTCTAGACCTGACTGAAGAATATATTGATAGCATTTCCTTACTTTTATGAAAAGAGACGGAAGTAGCTGAGGAGAGACTCTTAAGCGAGTCCTAGGTGTCAAGGGTCTCTGGAAGCAAGGCTGCTTGCTCATTGAGGAGAATAAAAAAAGAAAACAATTTCACATGAAAACAGATCATGATTTTACATTGAATAAATGAATCTAATAGAAAAAGAAATAGGTGATTTCATAGGCTTTGACATAACTTTTCAGTTGGTGTTATGAAACCACCCTTAATTGTAATTTGCATTATTGAATGAAGTATTCTAGTTAAACTCTTAGTATGGAATTGTAACTGCATTTCTTATGATCTGCATGGTTCAGATATATATCTATAGTAAGGCCCAGAGTGATTCTTAAATTTGGGATTTATGATGACAATAAAAATGTTTTTAAAGAGTTACCAAGGCATTGCTGTGACTTGAAAACTGTTCATTATGCCAAATGGAATATCATACCATTTTCCTGTATTTCCTTTGTTTTGGGTCCTGCGTAGTCCTGAGACAAAAATACAAAAGATAAAGTATGTATATGAAATGCTAATACTTCGAGAAATAAATTTTTTAAAAATTGAGAGACATGAAGTATAATTTGGAATCACAGATTCTGACCCTAATTTGCCAAATTTTTGTGTTGAGAAACTTCTTTCTATTAAATTCAAAACATGTTCTTCCCGTTGCCAAATGCTGGGCTTTCTGATAATTAACATTACTCAGTTTAGTGGTCAGCCACAGCAGAAAAAAGAATGCATTTTTTTTTTTGTATAATCCAACATCTGGTTGTCACTAGAATGTTAAGCCTACCAGATGAACTTTTTGCCAGATGTGACTTATGGTTATATTATATTTTATTTAGTTCAGCCAAATGTATTAAAAAAGAATTTAAAGATATTTCCAGGAATAAACACACCTCAAGCAGTTCATACAGTTCATCACCGAAATGGTAAAACATTTATAATAAAAATAGTTAACACTTACTGAGAAAGCTCTGGACACCCGATATTTGCATGTAAATTACCATGTTTAATGTTCACGTCAACTCTGTGAGAACAGAGCTAACGTGGAAAAGCCAAGCTGCGATCCAAGCTGAGACTGACGTGCCACACGTGTGTCGTTCATTTTGCTGCAGGTTCTAGTGTAGCTTTTGACTCTGCCTGCAAGAATAATTTGAGTAGTTAAATTTCCTAGATCATTCTTAATTCTTGTAATACATAATGAGGGACTACTTACTACTTGTGTGAGTTATCAATATACTTAGTAAATGATGTATCTTATTAAGGGGAAATGTATAAAACAGTATTGCATCAATGTATCTTTCCTTGGTGAAAAGCAGATAGTTCTATGCTGAATTTAAATTGTTTTAACTCTCTCTGTGTTGATAGATAATATATATTTTATAAAAAATGAGATATCGTTTCCAGATTGTATACATTTTAGTTTAATTTTTTCATTTTTGTCAAAATATAACAGAATATGTAACACAGTTAATAAATCATTGAGTTTATTAAGCATTTGAATTATCCGATACTCATATTTAAAGAAGCAAGAGTAATCAAATAATTTTCACTGTAGTATTTTTGTACAAAAAATATTCTACACCACTTACTCAACAGGCCAGGTTAGTAAAGTATAAAACAGTGCTAGCATTGTTCTTAAATAGGTGAGCTTATCTCCTCTAATGGCTAAATGATGTCATTGGTATTTCCTTTTGCAAGTAGTACTGTGCTGCATGCCACAAATCATTTCATGGAACCAAATGTTATAAAAGAGAGTAGAGGTTTTATATTTCAACCGAGGTTTAAAATAACAAAATAAAATAGTATTCTGATTGCTGTACTCTAATTTTCGTGGGCTTTATTGCATTCCTGTGGCATTCCAAGCAAGGAAAATAATTATTCAAGTTATGCAGTGAGAATTTTGTACTTTGATTTCAGTGATACATTTTGTATTCGGTGCCTAATTCTGATACAATGAAATGTTTTAAGAGCTTAATATAATTTTTTAAAATTATTTTTTACCAAGAACATGTATTGGTACATTGTATACATAATAATCACATTCAACATTGTTATTTTGTACCCATACATGATATAGCTTGGTTTTCCCCCTTCTTCCCCTCCCCACTCTTCCATTCCCTCACCCTTCCCTATTTGCAGCAGGTTTATTTACATTTTTTTCCCTTTCTCCTTTCTTTTCTTTTTCCCTTCCTTCTTCTCCCCCTTCTCCCTATCTAGTTCTCTTCTCTTTTGAATACTTTTTTTAACTTAGTATCTATTATACCTCTCTGTCCTTATTTACACTTATGTTTTCTCATCAGAGTAACAACTTGATGTGCAATGATGAGTGTCTGATTAATTTCACTGAAGCATATGTTCTCAAGGTGCATCCATTTACCTACAAATGTCTCTAGTTTATCCTTTTTTGGCAGAGTAGTACTCCATTGTGTAGAAAAACTACATCTTCTTTAGCCATTCATTAGTTGTTGGACATTTAGGTTATTTCCAAGACTTAGCTAGTACAAATTGTGTTGCTATGAACATGGTTGTGCATATATCACTGTGATATGATGATTTTAATTCTTCTGGGAGGATGCCCAGCAGAGGAATAGCTGGGTCAAATGGACCTCTAGTTGTAGTTTTCTGAGGAATCTCCACACTGATTTCCACCAATCTACATTTCCACCAACAGTGGAGGAGGATACCTTTGCCCCACAGCCCTGCCAGCACATGTTATTGGTTGATTTCTTTTTTCTTTTTCTTTTTGGTGCTGGGGATCGAACTCAGGACCTTGTGCTTGCCAGGCAAGCACTCTAATCACTGGGCTAAATCTCCAGCCCCTGGTTGATTTCTTGATAATAGGTGTTCTTTCTGGAGTGAGATGGTATCTTACCTACTGGAAGATATAATAGGAAGAACTCTTGAAGACATAGGGGTTGGGAAAATAATTTATGAACAGAACCCAGTCTGCATGGGAAACAATACAGAGAATCAGTGCTTGGGACCACATGCTGTTAAAAGGCTTTTGCACAGCAAAAGAAATCACCAACAGAGCAGGGCAAAACACCACAGACTGGGAAAAAATTTTTGTCAGCTGTCCCTCAGACAAACGTCTAACATCTAGAATATACAAAGAACTAAAAAAAATCAACTCCCCCAAATTTAAAGACCCAATCCAAAAATGGGCATCTGAAATGAATAAAAATTTCTCAGATGAAGAAATAAAAATAGCAAATAAATATATGAAAAAGCGTTCAACATCCTTGGTCATTCGAGAGATGCTAATCAAAGCTTAATATAATTTTGAAGATCTAGTTATAGAGATAGTTTGAGATACTTTTTTTCTAATTGGAAGCCAAGACTGGGGCCACATGGAAAAAGCTGCATTAAAAAACAATATTGGGCTAGGGATTTAGCTCAGTGATTAGAGTGCTTGCCTTGCAAGCACAAGGGCCTGAGTTCGATCCCCGGCACCACAAAAAAAAAAAAAAAGTCAAAAAAACAATATTAATGTACTTAAAAATGATTTGCTTTCATGTTGCAAAAGTAGATATACTTAGTTTTTACATACCTTCTCTGTTTTGGAAATCCATGATGAGAAAATAGTCTCTATTCTTTAAGATTTGCATGAAGTCTGAAAGTTCAGTGTAATTGGTGTAATAATTAATCCCTGAGTTTCTTTTCTTTAGTTTCTACAAAGCTTCAAATTTTTAGGTCCTTGTTTTGCAATTTTTCTTTTTTTTTATGACATCTTGATCGTATTTTAGACATCTCCTCAAAAAAAAGAAGAAAACTGTAACTGTGTGAACCGGTTTTTAGTTTACATTGCATCTTGTTTTACTTTCCAAAGCTTCCTAACGATATTTTATCTGTCATTGTTGTAGAACAACTTGAAGGATTCAAAAAAAGCAGTAATGATTCCAATCCCAATAGATAAAGGAGGCTGGATTAGCTCATATGTAGTGTACACACTTAACCATTAATTTTACAAGTGCATGCATATAAAGGTATAAAAATACATTTGGCTTGCATTCTCAAGTATAAATATGTGTTCTCTATAAATGAATGAATGAATTCATTAGAAAATAGATGAACACATGACTGAAGAAGTAAATGAAAAGGCTTCTTTGTAAATCATGAACTCAAAATTATACATTAGTTTTCTGTGACAAATATTTTGTAGACTGTTTATGAGGAAAGTATCTGGAAAAGTAGCCATCAAAATACATATGATGCTGATTCTATATTACATCATTTCTGGAACTAGGAGACAGGGCTGATGGGGTTAGAAAGAGAAGAAAATGAAAATTAAAAAAAATGTTAAAATAAAGCAACCTAATATTATTAATAAAATAGATGCACGAATCTCAGAGAAATTTCTCCAAAATTCTCCAAAATGTAATATACTGCAAAAGTTGTTTTAAATGATCACATTAAATTGAGTATTACACTCTTCTGCATTCTTTCTTTTTTTTCCTTCCTTCCCTCCCTCCCTCCCTTCCTTCCTCCCTTCCTTCCTTTTGACTCTTTCGCTGTTCTTTCTTTGCCCCCAGTGAATTCTAAATTTGAAGTGTTTATCAGCTTAGACCTCAGCTCTCCTGTAGGGCCTAGTCGTCTGACGAGGAGTGTGTACTCAACCGCTAACTGAGCACCTGAGTATGCACTCTGTGGTGGTGTTAGCTGTCGCTTTTCCTCTGCTCCCCGCATCCTACTCTGTGGCCGGTAAGGATTTGCCCTGTTTCTGATGGTACAGCGATAAATGTGACCATTCCCTGCATGAGAACTGGTTACCAGAAGTCCTTACTCCATTTCCCAGCTTTTACTGATATGGAGGATTGGCTTTAAACTGTAGCATGGTTCTGTCCCAAGCATTATAAAAATATTCCTTATGGAAACATTTCAATTGGAAATTAGAATTTTAAACCAAGATTGTTTATTTATATAGAGTGCAGATGGTGCATCTTAAAATTGTTAATATTAATTCCATATGATTTTATACTTAGATTTGATTCTGAATTAAGTGATAGCTTGATTTCCCCACCTCCCTTCTGGAAATACAATGAGAAAACATTCATTTGTACAATGCCTGTGTATTTTTATTGCACTTGAGCATGCTATTAAATTTATTTATGAGAATATTTATTTTATCCTTATAGATTAATTTAAAATGAGCCTTAGTAATATAGAAAGCTGTTGATTCTTCAGGTGAAAGATATTGACTTTGAAGTCTAAATAATGAAATTTTCATATTAATTCTCTCATCTTGACTCAATATGTCATTAAAAACAATCATTTTGGCTGTGGATTTATTATATTGGAATATTCTGCCTAAAGCTATATCTGCCTTGTTTATTAGTTTGCTTTTCCAGTTAAATTTTAAATAAAGTAAAGGTATGCTTAAAGATGACATAAAATGTCCCATTTTTTGAAAAAATATTAAGATACATATATCCCTCCACTACAAGCTTTTCCTTTGCATAATTTCCTAGCATGATATTCATGTGCATTTTAAGGTGCTCTGATATCTCTAATTAATTTGTAATCCAAAATGCTATTCTGTATGAACCAAACCAAGGAAATGCATCCCAAAAACCCGTTTGTGTGGAGGTCAGAGTGTTTTAGTTACAGGTGAGTTCATCTCATTCATTTTTCACTCTGTTTTAGCAGTATTTTAAGAAAAGGATATGACACAAACTCTTTAAAAACCAAAATTCAAATGAGAAAATACCATGATTTTTATTGAAATAAAATTGACAGTGATTAGTTCCATAGTGATTAGTGATTAGTTCCGTAGTTCCGTTTCAAAAAGTGCTCTCTGTACATTTTACATACGCTGTTTAAATTAAAATCTTTGAGAACTTAAATTCAATCTGAGCCTAATTAAGTGAAGACAGAATGGAGACTTTAGGACAGAACATATGATAGTTACATTTTGTCTGTGAGGATGGATCTACTGTGCTAGTTTTTTGCAAAAATTAATGTGAGCCCTTACATTTATGTTTTACATCTCCATCGAATTAAAAATGAAAGAACAACTGCCTCAAACAGCATTTTGGCAAACGTAAGTGCACGAAAATTTAAATTTTAGAAGTTACTTGTATTTACATTTGTTCTTTATTTTAAAATATTTCATATGGAGTATTTTAGCTGGTGCTTTTTAAACTTGATAAATTTGTAAGCTTAACTTTATCAAAATTAGGCCTGCAACAGTGGTATACTATTATTATGTCATGTAGAAGGCTAGCTTCTTAATTGCAGAATACAGTACAGTGCAGACTGATCATGAGAGCCTTAGCAAGGAAGTCAGGTTCCCCTTCTCAGGGACCCACCATCATACCCATGGTGGGAAGTGAACTCCAAGTGCCTTCTTTTAACCCAGCCGATCTCTGTAACATGTCAGGATTGAGTCGCAGGTTGCTGTGGGCCTGCGGAGCTTAGGGGTCACTTTCTTGCCCTGCTTGGAGATGGCTACACGGTGTGTTCCCAGTTCAGGTCTTTGCACTCTGACTCAAGTGCCTTATCCGGGGCACAGCTGCTGATGTGGTCGTGGAACAGAGTGGGACGCCCGGTACGAGCAGGGATTCCTGCAAGTGAGACTCTGGACGCTGTCTGGTGGGGGTCCCGGGTGTTGGCCACACGTGAGCCGGGACCTCAGTGCTGCTGCACGTGCTCTGTCATGCTGCCTCCTTAGTGTCTTTTATTCTGGAATAGTTTTTCAGTTTTACTTTGTGTTTCATGACACTGATATTTATGAAGAATACGGGATGATGCTTTTATAGAATGTCCATGAATTTATTTTTTTCCTTCTTGCGGTTTTCTCACGATGAGATTCATGTTACATTTTTTGGCAGAAAAACTGCAGAAGTGATGTAATGCTTTCCCTTGGTATGTCCCTTATCATACCAGGAGATAAGTGATGCGGCAATAATGACTCGCCGCCCTGCTTTCTCCACAGAGCTCGTGTTGGAGCACAGCAATCAGAATTATTTCTTCGTTTGCAAATTTTTATTTGCTTAATATATGAATAACTGATTATTTTTAATGTGAGAAAACCTGTTTTAATACTTAAGAGCAATATTGAACCTCTCTAAGTTTGAATCACTAATGACACTCCTTTAGCTTTACATACACTTTTGGCTAATGTCTCTTTCCTTCTTTATCTTATATTGGAAAAATTACCAGTTCTCTTTACCTTTTACCATTAAATTCTGTTCTCTCCACATTCATGACCTGTCAGAAATTTCAGGCACAACTTAAGCTTCGTTGCTGGAAGGACTTCTTATGTTTTATTTATTGAGTGTCAGGAAATATGTTGGCTGTTTCAAAGATTTCCCATATACTTTTGGAAGAAGTTATATTACTGAGAAAATCACTTAAAAATTTCAGGAAATAAAAATCAGTCCATTTCAAGATAAGAATCCATCAATTTTTAAGGATTCCTATTTAGATTAAAATGTAAGAACATGTTAACTCTCATTCTTGTTGATAAATAGGAGTCCAGTTTGAGTACTGTCTCTCAGCCTCTACCTAAGTAGACTATGTGGTTTTGGGGTTTGTTTTTTTTTTTTCTTCATTATCTCACAAAGGTCACTGTCGGGTCTGGGATGCCCTGTCCCAACAGTTTCAGTTTACTGGGATAAGTCCCACGGAAGAGACAGGCACGGAGTGTTCTAGGATTGCTATGTGGACGCATGACTTAGCTACAGTAGAGAGAGATATATGCTTTTATATTTCCTTGTTGGGGCTTATGATTTCTTTGCAAAGACTGTGTTTCATGCATTTTCCTAAGTGCTCCTTGGAACATATTTAGAATGGTTGCCCTAACGTTTTTTGTCAGATAATTGTAACAGGTGACATCTGTGTTATCTTGGTATAGACATCATTGATACTCTCTTTACCTTGTGTTTGGGGTATTCCTGGTTCTCCCCACTACACCTTCTCTGAAACCACAGTTTCGAGGGCAGACATTGAGCTGCCTTTTTATAACCTGTTGAAGATGGAAATTTAGGCCTTTTGTTGGCACGGATGGGGATAGGACTAGAGGGCTCAGTGTTTGTTTGCCTGCAGTAGGGTGGTGTCTTTCTAAATGTTTTGTAAACTACCATACTGGCCTTTTCCTGGTTCCTTAGCTCAAGGGACCTAGCTATAGTGTAACCCAGTTTTGGTCTGTATCTGTTTGTGTTTTCAGGTAACCAAGTTCTTCTGCTCCTCACCTGAAAATATGAGACAAAAAGGAAACTCAGGAAATCAAGCACCGCATTGTTCCTTGAATTCCAAGATCTCTAACCCATCTGCCTTATTCTCTCCGTCTTCCAGTCTTCTTACATTTATTTGATATATAGCATCCAGGGTTTTTAGTTTTGCTTAACCAGAAGAATAGAAAAAATACATCTATACCTTTGTCCTTGAAGCAGGTTTTTGTATTTTTACTAAGAACAATTCTAGGTACTGCTCTTTTCTCTGATTTTAGGAAAAAATACACATTTCAGTAAGATGCTGCCATATGATGGAAGCATCTTTAGTAAGATGCTTCATTCACACCTTGTGCCATTAAGTTTCTAAATTCACATTATCTTAAATTTATTTTGATTGTCTCACTCTTTTTCTGTAACTGGGAATGTTTTCTTTTTAATGATTGTAGAAAACATTCTTCACCCCTTATTTCCTCATAATTTAATAATGTTAAATATGTTGAGTAAGAAATGATTTGAGTTTTTCTTTTTAAAATAAGACTACAATATACTTATCTTTTCATTTTTTTCCTTTATTCTTTCCCTTGTATTAAATCTTGATAACTTAGAGTAAGGTAAGAAACCAGCTGTTGGCTCAAGGATTCTTGGATCTGCCTGGTTTGAGACTAGTTTAGCAAATTCATGCATATTCGGCAGGTGTGTGTGCTTTTCCTGTGGTCATTGTCGATGTTTATGTCCAAAAGGCTTATTTCTATTATTAAGTTAAAATACACAGCTATGACTTCAACTTTGGGAAAGAGACAAGTCGGAAACTGATCTCAGAAATTAATAGTATGCCACACGTAGACTATTCAAGGTCAGAAAGCATGACCTTGACATGGGAACAAGGAATCCAGCTTTCCTAGAAAAAGGGTATAACAACAGGCTTTTCACTTCCTCTGGTTTGTATCCACCTCTAGTGAAGGTCTGTTACATTTCACAAAGTTTTTAATAATACATGTTCCACAGTATAAGATACTTGTTGCCTTGTGTGTTAGTTAACTAGGAAATTTCTGGTGTTGCGTTAATGTTCATTATTTTGAACATGACAGCTGATATTTGAAATATAGTCTTTTTTAAGTGTATACCACTGCTATTTTCAGATCCGAGTGAGTGTTTCTGAAAATCGGGTAGTTATTGCATGTTGTTTTCTAATCTGTCCGAGTAGTTACTGATGAATGGATGTTTTGTAGTTGTATTATGGGGAGTGAAATAAGGAGGAGAAAACACAGAAACCATCAAAAGTGGTAGGAGAACCGGTTTGGCCTTTTGCAATGGTATCTTAAATATTTCTGGTCATTTTTCTTCTACATTATCCCCAATTGTTACAGGGAGTTGCTGTTTGTCATAGGTTACAAAAGCTTTCTAATCTAAATAGTTTTTCAGCTAGTTTCTTATAAAATACATAATTTGGTTTTCCTTTTTTTTGGTATCAAAATAATGATAGTAGTCATTTTGATTGCTAGAAGGGCTTCTGGGGCTTAAAACCCAGGGCACAGTAATTTTGATATGAACATTGTTGTCTCTGCTTAAAATTTCCAACTTTTTTCAGAAATCTTAAATCAATATACTATTTTCTTTTGTCTATATAGCTTTCTGATTACTGTAAATATAATTGGAAATTTGCAAACTGAATTGAATCTGAATGGAATAAGATGTTATTTTTTCTAGCAGATATTTCTTGTTTTTGCTTTGACATTACAAAGTAGTTTAGGTATTTTTAAAATGGAGACAAAATCATCAATAAGAAGAAAAGAATTTTAAAAATAGGAATATTAAAGTTCAGGAATAGCTATTGTTGTCATATTTACGTTACAGTGTTAAAGACTTTAGCTGAGCATTTTAAAAACACTAAATCTATTCATTAAAAGTCACATAGCATTGGATTTACAGTTGTATTGGCTTGCCTTTTATTTATTGACAGTTATTGAAAAAAATATTATCTGTGAATAACTGCCTTATGTCCTTAAGCCTTTTCTTTTAGAAGAATTATTTTTTTTCATGAAGAATTTAAGGGTATCTGAAGAAAGATTTAATTTGTTACCAACATAGTGTAACCAAACCTATGTGAGCAAACTATTAACACTAAAGGTCATGGAAATTTTTAAGCTAAAATTTTTGTAGGAAGACAACAGCAATGTTAAGGTTAATCTGTCACATCATTGTTCACCTAAAGTTGAAGTGTTATTTTTAAAATAATCTTTCTAGTTCAATTATGTTGAGTAATATGCAGATTTTGACAGTTACATTTATACCATTGTCCTTTATTGTCTTTGTGTACACCTTCCTTGTTCTCATCTCCACCCTTCCCCCTCTCGTCCTCCTCCTCCTTCCTCTTCTACTTCTCCTTTTTGAGGCGTTTCTTACATGTTATTTAAAAATGGATCATTTTTAAAAAATGCATCATTTAATCAAATTATTATTATTTTCTTTGTAACATGTATCTTCAGCTGTTTATATAATGACATAGTAAAGCCAAGAACATGTTTTCTGTAAATTGCATGAGTTTTCCCAAAGTAGAACACCAGACCAGGCCTTTTTTCATGTTCTGACGCTGACATACCATTCTTGCTTTCGAGTTGTTCTTCTAAGGAAGCTCTGCAGAGCTTAGCAAAGCCTCTTCCCTTCTGAAGGGGCCACTTCCCACGACTGTTTCTTCTGTGGTGTCATTAATATCCATTTTGCTTCCTCAATACCCAATGGGATTAAGAGGTTTAGATTATTACAGATTACAATTTTCACTTGAAAAAAGTTTTTGTTATTTTATCTATGTACTTATTTATGTATTGGGTAAAGACTCATAAAATACTATAAATTTGTAAATTTGAAATTCTGATTTCTGTCTCAGTTTTGGCTGAAGACATTTTGAAAATTAAAAATGCAAGTGATTTTTAGTTAGAGCCAAAACTACGAGTGTTGCTATATTTGTATACCTATTAAAATTTTAAAATATAATAACCTTTTAACTTTTTACAAAACAACTTGATTTTTTTTTAAAAAAATAAGACATTTCAAAAGGATATAAAAAATTCCTCACATTCTCCAAAATGATTTCTTCAATTTCAGTTTGTGGCAAATAAGGAAAAAAGCATGACTAAGGACTAAATTTAGTGAGCATATGTAGGAATAATATTTACATAAATGTTTCTGCCTTAATATTTAATCCCAATAAAAACAGTTTAGGAAGTGTTGGCCTGTGGGCTATGGATCAACGCTAATATGCTAACTTATTTCCAATTTATAATGCGTTAAAGTGGAGAAAAAGTTTTGGAAAGTTTTATAGTGTTTTGGTACGGGTTGCAGCATCTAAGCATAGGATCAGTGAACATTTTTGTTCTTCTTGTTTAGAGAGTATATTCTGTGATGAATTGGAATGTAATAGATTAAGAAACAAACAAAAATACCCTTAGCTGCAGATAGTCTGTGAATTATTGGTTTTGCTGGTGATGTGATTGTTTTGTGTAAGGTTATTTCATTAATGTTCAATAACAGTAATAGATGGTATAACCTAGTATAAGACTAATCCTATTTTTTTTAACTTTAGTGGTGGCTGTATGCCTACAATAAAGGATCCCATCTTGTGTTTACATCAGTCCATTCCTTGAATGAAACTTGTACAATATGAAATTTGGTGAGGGAAATCGTTTTGGGAAGAAACTCTTGACTGCAGAAGTGATAGATGTGTCAGGGGTTGGGGATGTAGCTCAGTAGGAGAACATTTGCCTGCATTTGCCTGCCATGTGCACGGCCCAGGCTTCTATCTCCCACACCACGGAGATCAAGAGCAAACAAACAAGGACAACAAAAAACCCCAGAAGTAATAGATTAGAGGGGATGAGGGTGGTTATGTGCTGGTCATAGTGCAGTGAAGGCTCTCACTAAACATTTGTTGACTTTTATAAAGATTGAAAGATAAATTTAGGTGGGTATTTCAGTTTAGGATTGATACTGTCTTTCATTGTTCAAATATGGAATTTTTTTTTTTTTAACTCTCCGGTGATGGACAAATGAAATAGAAGACTGTGATGCCCTGAATGACCGATTTTCTGCCGTGACCTTTATTTTCATGATTGTAAATGGTGGCTAGAATATCATTAACTGTGTTCTGGCTAGAGAGAGAAGAGCAAGAAGCAAAAGGTGAATTACATGTAAGATTGTGATTCATTTTGGAGTTTCCAAATGCTGTGCTCAAAAACTTTTTTTGTGTTTATTTGACAAAGTGCCATGTGTTTTCCCATATTAGAAAGAGTGGAAATACAGTTTCTGTGTAGGGTGAGAACAAGGCTGCTGGCTAAACAGTTGGAGTTTTGTAAATAAGGAGGAAGTAGAAAGAACAAGTTGGGTAATCACCTCACCATCTTTGCCATATCAACTCATTGGTATTCTCTAATTGGTCATATTTTATACTCTGAGCAACTGACATGTTTTTCTCTTTAGAATATCAACAAATTTAGCCAGCATTTGTTTGGAGTTGTCTTTTGTGCTTTTCTTCTTGTTATGTACCTTCGCCGTGGTCTCTTCCTTTGTGTTCTTATAGTACTTTATTCTTCCTATTGATACATGAAAAAAAATTGGTCTCACTAAGATCTTTGTTTTTGGATGAGGGGGTGTAGATTGGTAAATTCTGAAAAAAAAAGAAAAGAAACCTTTGAATTAAACACACAAGCTGAATAAAAACCTTTGAATTAAACACACTAGTTGAAAGAAAACAGCATTCTTTTCAAGAATTTCTCAGGAGCCTGTCTTTGTTTTTGTTCATTTTCTCAGTGTTCTATTTATTCACATGAATATGCATTAATGAAATTAATATGGCTCAGTATTTAATTTTATTAACTGCATTGAATGTTCATTCTTCTGTGAGGGATTTTAAAAGTAAATAGTTACATGAATATTCAGGTAGCACACAGGAACATTTTAAAACTCTATAAACTAACTTTAATTTCAGATATATTTTAGTGATAATAGATAGAATGTCATGCTTTTAATGGTTTATTTGATTTAGGATTTTGTACTGTGATTCCAAAAACATTATTTTTAATGTTATAGTTCTCAAAATTCTTAGCTCATATGACCATTGTGTTGATATGAGTATAATCCATATAACATACTTTCAGAAGATATATAACAAAATTATAATTTTATTCATTTTGGTTGTATTCAGACATTTAACATATTTTTAGGTATTTCTGATTTTTGTATAACTTTAAATCTGCTTGGACATGACCACACCGTGAGGCATTTTAAGTAACATTTTTGTCTTATCTTCATTTGTTGTTCCATGGTATTTGTTTTTTTTAAAGGGAAAACCTTTTCCATTGGGCTAGGTATCATCTTTAGAGGAACGTGCATTAAATGTTTTTTACTCAGTAATTTTAAAACACTTTAGTTTCCACAGAACATTCATTGCTTAGCGTTTCTTCACATACTTGTATTGAATCCTAGAGTAATGAAATGTTTGCATCAACCAGAAGTTTAGAGATTAGTTCAGTCTCATTTGTACAGAAGAAAAGCTATAAACAGAGTAGGACTGTGCCCAAGGCTTTTAAAAATCCATTTATTTTAGAGGTAAATAAGAATATTATTATGTAAATATTTCCTTATTTCATAAAACAAATTTGCTCACAAAATGAGAAACTCCACTCTAGTTGTTTTGGAGTGGTGCTGGTAAAACTATATTCAAGTTTTTGTTTTTTTAATAACTCCATACCTTGCAACAAAATACCTATCTGTTACCAGTTTCTTTAAAACTTGCAAATGCCATCCTACTGCAAGTTCACACCGGTGCTGTGAAGATGAAATGAGGTGCATGTGAAAAGCACTAGAGTTCTCAACATAGTATCAATGACAAAAAATAATTTGTGGGACTTTTATCATGTTACTATTAATTAATCCTGTAATGCTGTATTCATTCTACCTGCTATTTTTCTTATATTTTATACAGAGAAATTAAAATATTTCTAAATGCTACAGTGCCAAATACAAATAGGGAAATTTTCCTCATGATTTCATGTTTAAATTGTTTATTATAGTATTGATTTAACAAATTAATTAATACAAATTAATTTATTTCTGTAAATATTGTGGTTCATACTATCAAGTAGGTGAATTATTAGGGATTTTAGTAAAGCCACGGAATAGAGAATAGTTCCATGGTATGGTCAGAGGGCATGAGTCAAAATCCCTGATGACAGAGATCTTACTATTTATTTTCAAGAAAAATATATACAATGTTTATTCAGCATTATTATTCCCTCACCGTTTTTGGACTTGAAAGTATCTATTCCTTTTTCAGGGTTCCTATGAGATACTATCACCTTCATGAATTTTTTGCCAACTCCTGTTTTTACTTTTATAACACTTATAAATTATATAAAGCATCTACTAAAAAGAAACCATCCCCTCAATGGCACCCAATAAAATGAGATGTTGCTTTGTATCTTCATGTCTTTCAACATCTGAAAGGGAGCCTCCTTCAGATTTCAGTGTATGCTCATTGGAGTTAGCAGGCCTTGAGAATTTAAAGTTAATGTCAGAGCTATAGAATTCAAATGCATGTGTAAATAACTTTGGTATCTCTAAAAAGATAACTAGAATTACGTAGAATGCATTCTTTATGATATTAAGTATTTGGCTTTTACTAAGAAATGTGTACAATTTTTAAAAGTTTCTAATATTTCTAACCAAGATTGTGAAAATCACATGCCACTATTATGCTGGTGAATATATACCATAGTCGCAGACATACTTTATTTATATATAAACTAGATAGAGCAAAATGGAAGTAGTATGGAACATATTATTTTATGCTACATTGTATTATTTATTGCAGATTACTAAGATACTTCTGTAAACTTGATAAAACCAAAATTGTTCTAAAATACCTTATTCTACATGTCTGAGGCTTATATCAGTGTTTCAGAATACCTAATTGATATTATAACAGTTAATGAGCCCATTTGGTAGAATAACTATCCTGTTAATTGATAGCAATATGCCTATCTGGTTTTCACCTATATTAATTTATTCATATCATTTCCTTTTTGTATGAATAGTTCTGAATTTTATATAGTCATAAAAAGTGATATATATTATACATAAGAACATGTGGTCCTAGAATATGTATTATTAAGTATATATATATATATATATATATATATATATATATATATATGTTGAGAATATATATAAATTATAAAATCCAGCTTTGGTTTGGTAAAAAAAAAATGTTAAGTGTATGATAGATTACATGACAGAAAAATTATCAGTTTTCAAAGTGATACTTGGGTAAACATAAAGAATGATGAAATATATTAATACTTACCCTCAGAATTATGCAGAGGAAGAGCTGAGAGTTCTAAGGAGGGCTGTATTATAGAACTTTGATATCAAGTTCTTTTAGTGAGTGCATAGCTAAAATTTTAAATTAGGAAGGACTACGTAAGAGTTTTGAGATAAAATTACATAGGTTGTCTCAGCTAAGTTCATTACACTCCAAAGTTTATAATTTTACTTGTTTGGCTTAGATAATAATTTTGTACAGTAGGATGAGAAGATTGCAAGGAGAAGAATATGGTACTGAGAACCACCTAACTAAATAAAACAACCAGGAAGGTACTGACCATTTAAATAGATACTAATCAGAGAATTATTAGGATTTTGACAGCTGAAGAAGGAACAGTTAGCGACAGCACCCAAGGAACGGAATGGACAAAACAAGAGACCATGAACTTTCACATTTCAGGGAACATGGGTTTGGTGTGGATGGGATTAGCCAGAGATGAGGCAGAAATTTATATTGCAGTTGAATTTCAGGTAGTACTAGATGCTTTGTTAGAAAGTTTAGACTTCATGCCGTATCAACATGACATCATTTGAGACTTGAAGATAGAGATGAACCCATTTCAACTAGGTCTGTATGGCTGAGAGTACTGTGAGAGACAAGGCATGAAAAGGGACTAAGCGGAAGCCAGTGAATTAGGACTTGTGATGCCGATAGAAATCACACAGTGAGCCAGAACAGGGTTCAGCAGGAGTGGGTAGTGACTGTAGGGTGTTTCAGACTTGTTAGGCTTCCGAACATCCTCCTTTGTATTGTTCATTCTACAATAAGAAATGCATTGTTTTGGAATTTACAAATGTGGCACAGGATTAACAAGAGACTAAAAGAGTTGATGTAATGTTTATTTTGTGGTCATAAGGCATGAAAAGAGTTTAGAGTAAGAACATATTTAATGATGAGACTTGGCCAACATCTCCATTTGAGGTAGAGGTTGAGCAGATGGTGAAAGAGGCAGACGAGGGTTAATGTTTACGAGCCGTTTAGAAGGAAACCGAGAAAGGGAGGATGACATAGAAAATAACAGGGAAGGGAACGTCAAGGAAAAGCTTTTTCAAATTTACCAGAGTTCTTTGTGAAATGATTCTGGTGTCAGATAGTACAGCTCATATTCAGATCTAAGAGGCAGCATGTGTAACATGCCAGGTCAGGGCAGACTCAGATGCTGGCTGTCTGGCCGTGCCGCTTAACAACTGTCCACCTTGGTGTCATTATGTCTTGTTGCCTCAAGTTTCCTGATCAGTTAGACTGGAATGACGGTATTTGCCACCTTCTGAGTACATTATGATAATAAATGAACTAACATTAGTGAAATGCTTATCTGGTATATGTGAAGTAAGATGTACCTTTTATCTGTATCTACCATATCTGACATAATAGCATATGTTCTAGATCTCTACTTGTTATATTCCAGATTGTACATGTATAAACGTACACATACATACATTTATAGTTTACATCCATATAGCTATGAGTTAATGAAAGGGATCATTTTTCAGTAGAATAATCCATCCTAAATACTGCTACTTTTAGGTATTTGTAATTAGACCTGGTTACAGCCGTAGGTTTAATTTAACTACAAGTCTTTTATCTCCAGAAGACAGAGCGCAGTGTCTGCTGACAGGTTTGTTAGTGCAGACAACAATCACAGTATTGTTAGAGAACATAAACCACTTCAGGTTGAGAAATTAAAGACATTGGTAGGTAATTGAAGTTTGAAAACTGTAAACTTAGTCAACTGTTTTTGCCTGGCTTCCTAATAAATGGCAAGGTACCTATTCATATCTGTATCTAAAGAAACGCAGGCCTATATTTCTTTGCATTGGATCATGTTGTCTGTCTAGAAGAGAAAGGGTGGGGAAAAGCGAGCTGAAAAGTCAAAGATGATAGAGAACCACACTTCTCTGGAATGAGAGGAAACACTTAGCACCACACTGCAGTATTCACCAGTATCTGGGCTTACGTATCGTATATCGTTTTATGTTCCGAAGCACTGCACATAATAATTTTACAGTAGATGTAACAGAATTGTTTTTATCCTGACCACCACAGCTTAGGTTTAGGGAAAATTATTTATGGGATTTTGTTGGTTTATTTCTTTTCTCTTTGAACACGAGGTAGCTTTATAAATTTTCATGCACATTTTTTGCAAGAGGCCAATGAATGGTTAATTTTTCTATTTTGTGGGCAGTGAAATTTAAGAAATTAGGGCAGTGGTTTCCCTAAGTATTGGATGTTCAGCAGCTCCAAGTTATTATAAATTGCAGTTCAGGAATATGAATCGGAAATAGTCATTTTAATTAGGAAGAGACACTTGGAAATGAAGTAATTTTTTAAGGTAATTTCCTTGGTGAGTGTTTTACTGATAGCTTGAATTTATTTACCATACAGATGTCACAATAAAATAGGTATTTATGGGGTAGATTTTAATTAGAAATAATGCCTTGTAGAGTTGAAGTGATGAATCATTTTATCCATATATTGGCTTAAGTGGTCCTAATGAAAGATGATCCCATCGACAGCTTTGCACTATCCTAACTGAATGCTTTGTCTTCTAAAACACAAAATTTGTCCTGCATCCTAGTTTGTATTCAAAAGCTTTACATCATAGTGAGATGCAAAGATAATCAAAATATTAACCTGTGCTTTGGGAACAAACAGGTAATTTTGCCTTTCATCATAACTGCAGCACTTTATAAATTAATAGAAAAATATTTTATATGGCTACAGATTTCTCAATGTAAATAGGATTGGAAGGGAATCAACCAACCTTGTCAAATTTATAAGCATGAGTGCCATAATCTAGTTGATGAGATGGCTTTGCAGGTATGAAGGATATGTCATTCAGAAGGACACATTGATTTGAGTTAGTTCTTTTCTGTTTGTTTGCATTTAATTATGTCCTAAAAGGATTGGTATAGAAAATAAAATATACATGAACTAGCACTTCTGATTTATAAAAGTATATCAGTGACATTTCAATTTAGTGTACAACCTCTGTAGGAAGACTAAAACTGTGTACATGCAACTTGCATTAACAATATTGAATTCAAATGAAAATTTATTTTCATTTCTCATTCTTCTTTTAGCCAAGATATCTTATTCCTACTGAAATGTACATTTTAATATTGCTTGTACTTAAAGCCAACAATCAATAAAACTGAGATATACAAATAAGTAAATAAAACTTGAGAAAATATGTACCTAATTTCTTTCTTTGTCATGCCTTGAAATGGAAGGGGGTATCTCTTACTGCCCCTTGGATAATATGGAATTAAGAAACTGAATCTATCAGTAACTGTGTAGAATTCAATTTTTTTTGAGTGCAGAACGTATCTGATATTTTGGTATTAGGATATATTCTGATGAGTATATTATTATTATGCAAAACTGAAGTTTAGGGACAACATCACATCAGGAAAGCCTCAAAGTGGTTAAAGAATAATTAGTTCTAAACAGTTTTGCAGTCAGCACTTTTTACTTTCAGCTAACCATTAATAATATCCATTCTTTTTCCATACTTTTAAGGTTTTTCTCAAAAGTGTGATCCACAGTCAGTGTAAAATAAATAGTTGCATTTTTTGATTTTACCTTACTTGGCATTATGACCATTGTTGTCATTGCTTGTGAGCAAAGGGAAGAGTTGGACTGGGGATACTATCTCTGCGTAGAGTCTGTCGTTTTCACTGAAACAGTCTGTTCCTAGTGAGGAATCAGAGGTAAATGGCACTGACCATGAAATGAGATCTTTAAGGTGCTTAAACAGCGCCTCTATAGAACAAGACTGAGAGATGTGTGAGCCATCTGGCGGCGGCAGCTGTCGCCCCGTGACTGCTCTTGTTGGACAGCAGGTGCCCCTTCCTTTGTCAGGGGAAGCTGAGGCAGAATGGTCAACAGAAGATGACCTACTGAGATGTAGGCAGCTTGTCCTCTGAGGAGTGCTCAGTCTCGGGTAACTGGGCCGGTTTGCTGCCACCTCCAGCAAGTCCCATTGACATCACTCGGTTTTGAGTTTTTCTGTGGAGAGAATTTTGGCAATTTGTGTAAAAGCACTGCAGAGAGAACAAACTAAATATCAATGAAACACGTTGGAATTTAACATATTTCTGAAGCCACCATATCAGAAATGATTGGGACAGAATGAGGCAAAAATGTTTGAGGATGCAAATTAATATCTGACCTTATTCAGAGAGGAAAATATTTATGCCATAGTATAGATTGCAGTTATAGCTTGTAACATATTTGTCTACTAGAGTCTCACAACACATTTCAAAAATAACTTATGCTGTTAATTAATACGTAATAGTAATTTCAGTAATACTTCCTGTGTTAGAAACCTTGCGTAAGTTAATAAAATTATCTCTGCCTTAGTTTTCTCTTAGGTAAAGTGAGCATAAGGTAATTACTTTCATACTTCAGTTAGAGCAACTGAGTTAATACATATATTTTGTTTACAAGGGTTCCAGCACTAAGTACCTTCTATTTTTTGTTATTAATAATAACAAACTGGACCTACGGGAATTTCCTTTACATTTTACAGAATCACTTGCTTTGTTTGATAGAAACCAATTGACACTCTCTGAATCAGTTCCTGGATACTTACTTTAAGGTATACTTGAAATTACATTGTCAGTTTTATGGTATTGGGAATGTCATAAATTTCTCTTGGTAATAATTATAAAGGCAAAAATTAAGTCAAATTCTTATGTAGTAGCCTGTGATTATGACTGTTCTCCTGTGACATACTTCTGCTTGTCTCATCAATGATTAGTTCTTTCCACATCTATCTATCATGCAGTATGATTAAAATGTGAGGACTGCTTTACCTTTTTTCTATCTTTCACTCTTTTTGTAGTGGGGATTGAGCCCAGAGCCTCTTGCATGCTACGCAAGCACTTTACCACTCTACCTCCCATCCAGGCTTTAACTTCTAAAAGACAAGAGAAGTCTGATAAGCAAGAATTATGATAGATTCCCCCCTAATTCTAAATTAGTGGTTCAAGTTATTCATTAATTACTTTTTTCTTATTTATGCTTGGCATTTTCTGTGTTTACAGGATGTAGTTGTTGATTTATTAAGGCTTGGGTTTGGGAAAAACTATAAAAACGGGGAGACATTGTAGTTTTCTATTTTAACATTTGGAAGTGGCAGTTCTAGATACAAATGCATAGAGAAATGAAATTTATATTGATCTACATTCTGATGATCCACATACTTCAGTATGTACTTTGTACATGTGATATTTATAGCGCTATGTATGTATGTGTTTCTGTGTGTGTGTTCTATTATATTACAGACTTGTAATTTTAAGCTATGTCTAATGTCTTATTCCCCTCTGTATTATCAGCCCATAATAGATGGTTACTTATCACAAATTGAGTAAGTATGTTAAATTTAGTTTACAAAAAATGTGTAGTGTGTAAGATGCATGGCTGTTGAGTCTGGTGGTGAAATGTTTTCAAAGGAATTGTTTTTGATGTCAGAAAATTTTAATTTCAGGACTGTGGAGTATTTTTTGTTTTACTAACTTGTCAGTGCATTTCTTTCTTTACTCAAGCCTTGATGTTTTTATTGTTAAATCTGATAAACAATTTTCATTATATCTTACTTCTTTATCAGTAGTATTCATGTAATGATCACTTTTTGTTGAAACTTTTCTTTGATGTGATGACTTCCTTTTACTTTTAGGGAATATATTTGCTTCTTTGCCATTCCCCTTCTTAAGTGTTGAAGGTCTTCAAAGCTTTTCTTCTCAAATTTGGCTCTCTAGTGTAGTCGACCTCTCACTTTCCTCTTTTGGAGAAGTTAAGTTTGTGTCGTGGAAGTCAAAACTTATATGAATATACACATTTTGATGTGCTCTAGATGCTTAGACTTAGGTGCTTACTAATTTTGACATCTCAATTTGATATTTCCATAGGCTCATAAATTTAGTATTTTTAAAAAAATTCTACCTTCCCAAACTGTTCTACCAATGTTGTCCACATTAATAAATAAAACTTTCTTCATGCCAAAGACTTTAGAAACATTTTGATGCCTCTGTATTGCTTAGTGCAAAACCCAATTCTTCATTAGATCCTATTAATTTGATCCTATAAAATGTGTCAAATAGATGTAGCTTTTATTATATCTCAGCCATGTATTTAATGTAAGACACCTTATTTTTGATTTGATCTCCTTGACTGTAATTGAAGCTTCTTTTTTTTTTTTACCCTTAGGGTTTCTCTATGTGGCCCATTTGGGCCTTGAACTTATGGTCCTCCTGCCTCAGCCTCCTGCATGCTGGGATTATAGGTGCGAGCCACTATACCTAGGAAGGTTCTTTATTATAATTAATTGACTTTATTGGTTTTATATGTATATATATACACACACACACACATGGAGATACAGTATATAATTGTGTATTCTATTAGTATAGTATATGTATCATAGGGAATTTGTACATCTACATAATATATCTTGATTCTTCTTTTTTTCCTCTTCCCCTTCCCTTCCGCAACCCCTCTTCCCTTCCTTATTTATAAAAACTTTGTTTCCATTTCTCTGATTTTTTTTCCTCTCACTTCCTTTCCCCCTCCCCATCTTTAGGTCCCCTTTCCATTTGGACATTTCCTGTCTCACAATATGTATTATACATTTTGTTCCTTATTTGTACTTTTGGTTTCTCGTACCTGAGAAACAATGTAATACTCCTGTGTGTTCAATTTGTTTCACTTAAGAGTATGGTCTCAAGGTGCATCCACTCACCTAGAAATGTCTCAAGTTTATCCTTCCTTATGGCTGAGTAGTACTCCATTGTGTAAAAACACCATATCTTCTTTATCCATTCATCAGCTGATGGGCATTTGGGCTATTTCCGAGACTTAACTATTACAGACTACATTGCTATAAACATGCGTGTACATATATCACTGTGGAATGATGCTTTTATTTCTTCTAGGAAGAGACCAAGGAGTAGAATAGCTGGGTCAAATGGAACCTCTACATTTAGTTTTTTGAGGACTCACCATACTGGTTTCCACAGTGCCTGCACCAGCAGTGGAGCAGGGTTCCTTTTCCCCATACCCCACCAGCATTTGTTATGTTTCCAGATAATAGCCATTCTTTCTGATGATGGAATTTCAGCACTGTTTTAGTTTACATCTCTCAAATGGCCAACATTATTTCATATACTGTGTGTACTTCTTCATCGGAGAAGTGTCTATTCATTTCAGATACTCATTTTTGGAAGCAAATGGATCAAAGATCTAAATATTAAAATAAACACTAAATCTGCTGAAAGGTAGAATTGGTAGAATTCTTGAAGACATAGGTATAGGCAAAGACTTCATGAACAAAATTCTGATCACATGGGAAATATTACAAAGAATCCAAAACTGGGATCTCATTTTATTAAAAGCTTTGGCACAGCAAAAGAAATCACCAACAGAGTGAAGAGACAACTCACAGAGTGGGAAAAAAGTTTTGCCAGCTCTTCTTCAGACAAAGGACTAATATCTAGAATATATAAAGAACTAAAAAAAAAAAAAATCAGACCCTCCAAATTTAAAGACCCCATCTAGCAAGCTTCTTTAAGGGCAAGAATTGGATGTTTTGGTTCCTTAGATCAATGCTTGTCTCATGTTAGGTTTTAGAAGCTATCTGAGAAATAAGTGGGTTGACCAAGGCTTCCTGGAGAATCCTTTTCTATAATCACTTAAACATGATAATGAAGCTGGCAGCTGTCAGTGTGGGAAGACTGCTGGCAAGTCCTCTATTAAATGACTCCAATATTATTTGCTGTAAATTCAAATGACCTTTTTCATGAACCGTTTCTGGAACTTTGACATAGTAATAGTTTTAAAATAGTGGCTCATGATATAGGTCAAAAAGGAGCTGTAAATGTCTTGTGTAAATACATCTTTAAAAATATACAGTGTTTGGCTATGAAATACTATACATAATAACAGAATAATAAGAAAATTATCTTCTGATTTTAATTGTTTGCTTTTGTAGTCAGAATAGATAATGGATACAGACAGTATAGCTTCCTTTTGTATTATCAAGACATGCTTAATGATTGCCATGAAACATGCTACTTTAAAACTCCTCAAATTTGAAATGTGATAGCTTTGAATCAAGCAGTGCTTTTAGTAGAAGTGCATTTGGTGGATGTTTAGCTTTTTATTCACTGAATAATTTCCAGATTAGCCGAGGATCTTCAGATAGGTCTTTTCCCCAAATTTTTGATTAGAGATGATTTTAAAACATACAGCTTGGTTCAACTCATATAACTTACAAAAATTAAGTTTTATAAAATTGAAAATGTGTTTGTGTGTCATCATTATCACTTTGAAATAAAAATGGACTTTGCAAATATTTTAATTTATATTAATAAAACAGAACTGATTCAAATGCCAACATGGCCACTGAGAAGTAAAAATATCATTCAAGTGCTGTAAGAATAAGTCTGCAAGCGTTAAGCCACAGAACACACAATTCATAATTCCCTTTGTAGCAGATAATACTGAATTAAAAGCAAATTAAGCCACATTTTTCAGAGGCAGATAATTTTGCTATGCTATATGGGCTGAAATATTTTATTAATAAAATATATTGTTATGTACAATTATGACATCTTACTGATCTTTTTTATGATATGGCCATTTACATTTGTTACACTTTTTGCAGGTAGAACTATTTTACTTTGTGGAGGAGGAATTTCCTAGAAGTTACAGTGAATCATTGACGTTGAAGTTTACTTCAATTTCTTATATGATAGAGGCAATTGCCATTTTCTCCAGAAGAACTCATGATGAGTACTATAAATGAATTTATGAAAAAAACAGTAGATTTAGTAAGTAAAAAGTAAAGGTGTCTTTCTAATATTCTGCTTCAATTTCAGCACCCATGAGGTACTTAAGGTTTCACGTTATTTTGCGATTAGTGCAATTTGTGATAAAACAAGAGTTCATCTCTTAAATACACTAATTTTAAGTAGAAGATAAGCAGTCGGACAGGAAAGGAACTTATAGGAGGTGGCCAAGATCTGTAGAGGCAGCGCCAGGAGTATCATTTTGGAAGAGTGATGTTTTTCTGTGACAGGAAGAGAAAGGAATTGGCTGGAGCTAGCGTGGAGGAATGGAGTTAGGTACACAGTAGAATAATATTCATTCTTACAAAAGAAGGAAACACTACCATATGTGGCAATATGGATGACATTATGTCAAGTGAAATAAACCAGGCACAGAAATACCACATGATCTCACTGATATCTAAAACAGTCAGACTCCTAGGAACAGAGAATAAAATGGTATTTGTTAGAGACTGGAGTAAGATGGGTGAAATTGTGGTCAAAGAACAACAAATTTCAAGCAGGAAGAAAAAGTTCAAGAGGCCTGTTCACGTCGTGGTACCTGTAACTAGTAACAATATACTGTGTTCTTGAAAACTGATAAAAGAGTAGATACATGTGCGGGAACTCATATACTAAATTGCCTGATTTAGCTTTCCACAAGGCACACATATAGCAAAACATCATGTCGTATGCTGTAACTATATCTAGTTTTTACCTGTCAACTAAAATAAGTTCTGAAGCAAGGAGATGTGCAGGATGTTCACAGAGCCTGCCGCTGATGGTGGCTTCAAAGTCATGGTGACGCCTGCGCGGGAGCGGTGGGAGCCACGGAGCCAGCAGGCAGTTGGGTCTGTGCTTCTACACACCTGCCTGCAGCCCTGAGGGAAGCAGACTGGACCGGGGCAGGGTGCAGCCAGATTCTACCCAGAGGCTGCTGCCTTAGTCCAGGCAGGAGAGGTCTGGGCTGCTTCCTCCCTAGACCCTCCGTGTTTCTCTCAGCAAATCGGAGAGCTGTCATATCCGGGCCTCGCCACATCCGGGCCCCATGACATCCGGGTCCTGCCACATTCGGGTCCTACCCCGCCAAGGGGCTTGGTGTAAGTGGGAGAGGGGAACCGGTCCTGGCCATGAGCTTGTGCTGACTGAATGGCTGCTCGCGGAGCGCCCTGCTCACAGGCTGGTGTTACCTCCACATTACGGAAAGCGCTGGCCCGGCTCAACCCCCTCACCCACACTGTCTCCACTTTCACATCAGGAAGAGGAAAAAAATCACACCCCGAGAGGATGCCCAGCCCCTTTTTAAAGACCTTTCTGCCCTCACCTGCCTAATTGAGCACGGAAAGTTCCACAATGGTGAGTGACTCACTGCTTTTTAATATCAGGTTACCCAGTTTTTTTGTATACAGAGACCATTAGAATAATGTTTTTACGTATGTAGGATTTGACATTAAAGAGGGAGGGCTATGTTGAAGATGAGATTTGAGATGTATCAGCATGTAGGCAATTGAGAAAACAATTGCCTGAAATTTCTAGGAACCATTTAACCATTGGGTAGGTAGATGGGCCGTCTACACTTACCAACTTTGTTTTTTTAGTGCATAGGTATCTAAACTTTGCAATAGGTAAAAACTAAAGGACTCTTTCCGTTCCTTCCATTCCTTTGCTTCAATTTTAACATCCACAAGATAGTTACAGCTTTTCATAACTGTCTTAAATTTTCCATATCAGTACATTTCTTGATAAATAACTATGTCCCTATTATTGATGCAGAAATAGAAAAGGTGTTTTAAATTTCTGTGTATAGATTGGGCAAGTCCTTTGCTTGCATATTTTCTGTATTGCTACGTCTTCTTGTAAAATTTTCTTTGAAGGTGATTATTTCTCCTCATCTCCTAAATGCATAGTAATGACATGTTGTCCCTCACCTGGACAATTGTATCAGCCTTCTACCCGGTCTTGTGCTTCCTTTCTTGTCCCCTGACATCCATTCTCCATAAAACAGCCAGAGAAATCATCCCAAAAGGTACATCCAATTTCATTACCTTTCTACTTAAAACTTCCCAATTAGACTGGGTTATTTACTTATTTTTCAAAGTTCAAATTGAACTGAGAAGATGATCTTCTTTGGATCATTTTCATTTTTCATTAGTATTTTCCATGAATAGTTATTAGCAGTCACTTTTTAAACAGTATGTAATAAAAATGTTAAAACATCAAGGTAATCATTTTAATATTAGACTATATTAAATATTTTTGGTGTATTTCCGAATTTCATTTAATAATCTTTTAAACTTTGGGACATTTAATATTCCTTTCCATGTTTACATAGCACTTAAAAACTTTCAGTTTGCCTATATATTACAGACTTTGCTTAGCAGGCTCCTGTAGTTAAACTGTAATCTTGTAGATGTTTGTTAGCAATTTGTGTATTATAAAATATTAATAGTTTATTAGGCAGTTTATTTCTAAAGAGGTTGTAAAATGTTGTTCTTATAAACTTAAATTTCTTTACTAGATCAGAAAAATCAATCATGGGTGAATATTAGAGAGGAAAAAATGTAAGATTTATTTTAAAAGCTTGATTTATGTATTTATTTATGTATTGGTTCTGGGGATTGAACCCAGGTCCATGTACATGCTAGGCTAGACAAGCACTCTACCACTGAGTTATACTGCTAGACCTTATTCACATTTTTGGCCACACTTATATTTTTAACATTCACATTCACATATTTAAAATGTGCACATCTATATTATTTGCTCATAGATAGGAATGTGTGCTAATTCAATCGTGATTATTATTCTGTGTTAACATAAATATAAGCAGATTATGGGTTTTATGTCTGCATATGTTCATTCCTGTACCATCTCTCAAGAATAAATGTATGAACTTATATTCTCAGATCTTTCACGTGTATTGATGAATTACATATAATTACTAGGTCTAGAGAATGAGTTAACTGAGGGAGAGTTATGTTTTAAAATGTGTATAATGAATATGATCTATCCGATGGAGACACTTCTGTGTTTCCCATACCTACATTATCTCTACTCTAAATTGGTTTTTATCCTATTTTTTCAGAAACAAGAAACAAAAAACAACTTCTCAATATCACATAAATGTGTATAAATTGTATGCACAATTTTGATTCCTGCATAATAGATACTTTTTATGAATGCGAGATTTTTTTTACAAATTAAATTAATATGTAAATTCTTGTAGACCTGGTATGCTGAGTAACTTCATTAGTATGAATAAGACATAAAGAATTGATTTCATCTTGTATGTAATCATGAATAAGAGATGATGAATACTGAATAAAGTTAGATTCAAAATGTGAGCAACTCTTGTTTAATACTGCTTTTTCTGTACCAAGTTAGTAGGTCATGTGCTTAGCATTCTAGGCCTTAGTTTTTAAATTTTGTTTATGGAACAAATAGAGATAACACCTGTAATTCATTTTTGCCTCTCTTTAAATTTTGAAATATTTTAAAATTCAGATTATATTTATAGAAAATACTAACGGATGTGTAATTTGATTAATTCTGTACCGAAGAAGAACCTGTAAGTATCTTCTTATATGGACAATCTCATTTTTGCTTCTTATGTATCCGTTCACTTGTTCAATCCATGAACAGTTACATCGCTTAGTGGTCTGTATTAACACTGGCAGTACAAATCTGAGTGAACAGTTTCTACTCTCAAGGAGCACCTATTTTGTAGGGAAAGGTCACAGTTGACTTTAGAAGATTTACAGATGCATAGTTGAAGAAACATGTGAGTTTTTCAAGAGATGCATGTATAAGGAACATTAATGGAATATAGAGAGTGATGAAATCCGGCAAAATTCACAAAGGAAAAAAGAAGTACCTGGAGAGAGCTTCGGAGGCTGCTCATCCTGGGTAGAGAGAATATGCCAAAAGGCATAGTGGTGTGAAACTTCACGGTGGTTCCTGACATAAAAGTATAGGGGGAAGCAGTCTCTTAGAACCAAGGCCAGTTTCCTGGAAGTAATGATGGTGATATTTATCAATGAAATAGTTAACACCTCATGAAATCCTGAGTGGAATCTAAAGTGCTTGTTTATATACAGAGTCTATTAGAATAATGTTTTTGAATATGTAGGACTTGACATCGAAGAGGGGGGGGTCTGTGCTGGAGATGAGATTTAAGATTGATCCGCACATAGGTGACAGAGAAAACTTAGTATTGCCTGATATTTCTAGGAGCTGTGAACTGTGAATAGATAGACCGTTAGCACTTACCAGTTCTATAAATGGGGGAGGTAGGTATCTAAACTTAATGAATATAGGCTTAGGTAATCTTGGTAGCTACATAAAAGTTGGACAATAGAAGATGAATTTGTAAAAACATTGTTACATCTGAATTTAGAAACATATTTGAGGTGAAAAGGGTTGTAACCAGTACATTGTTGATCCAGAAGCAAAAATACAGCATATTAGAATGAACTTTAATTCAGAGATTTGAAGAGGTGAATAGATTCCTATATAAAATATAATACTACACAAGAGTCTCTTGTAAAAGCTTTAGACTATGTGTTAAAATTTTGTAAACATCCCAAATAGGCTTTACATTTTCATTACTTCTCAGTTTATTCAACAGCCGTGTTTAATACTATGTACCATAATGTTACTGGGAGTTAGGCATACAATGCTTTGTTTTCTTGGTAATGATTTCTTCTCTTATCTGACTTACCATTTATGGTAGCCTGACTATTTGATACTTTAATAGTATTGTGTGTTTCCTTACTGCTATTGTTATTCACTATTTGAGTCTACATTGAAGTTGTAACCCTCTAATGGTTGTATATTTTCTCTCATCTTCCATTTTCAGACTTTATTATGGTCTCAGAATCATCATTGTAAAATATCACTTTCAACATGCTGTTCTCCTCGGAAATACTGAATTGCTTCCATCTACTTGGTGCATACAGATCAAAATCCCTGGGGAAGATTCTGCTCAGGCAGACATGCTTTCATTACCAGCTTCCGGTACATAGACCCCACCATGGACAAGCTTGTTGCATACTTGATTCCTGCCTGGGGTTCTCTCTCTCCTCCTCTTTCCCTCCCCGCTCCTGACATTTACTTTCACTTCAGAGTCCAGATTAAAGCCCACTTGCCTACATTCCTGACACTTTTCTCTGAGTTCTTACGACACACACCTACATTTGGAACTTAATCTGAAGCTACTTGTTAGCAGTATCATTGTCATTTTTGCAGTACTGGAGAGTGAACCCAGGACTTTGGCACTGAGGTTTATCTCCAGCATTTTTTTTTTTTTTTAATTTCAGGGTCTCACTAAGTTGCTACATTGTCCAGACCAGGCTTGAATTTGAGATACCATTGCCTCAGCCTCTCAGAATGCCATGTTCAGTGTAGTTTTTAGCATTATTAACAGATTTTTATTACTGATTTTCACAGGCCTACACACATTGTTTTCTCAATCTGGAAAACCCCTCAGGGTCTGGCAACTAGTTTTTACCTCTTAGAATTCTTTACACCCAGTCTTGTATTACTCATATTATGGTCTTCCTATATGCATTTTTCTGATGAAGTGATAGGATATATGTACCTTCAGTGAGGTGATGTGAATATGATGGCGTGAGAGTGGAGTAGGTATGATTATTTCAATAACCCTTTTTGAATTTGCATGCTAAATTGCATGTGAAAATGCAAATTTATATGAAGCTAAGTCATGTCGTCAGTTTCACACTTCTTTCATAACACTTTGTACTGTCGGAAATGAACTCATTTACTTTGTTGCTTTCTAAAAATGAATTTACTAGATTCCATTATAGAACTAGGCTATGTAGACCTGCCTGTTTTCAGTACTATGTTCCCAAAATCAGGACTGTGCCTTGAACATAAAAAACGTTACTTGAATAAATGAGTGAATGCATGAATGAAATATCTGGCAAAATCATGCTACTTGAGGACCCTAGAGTGAGAGGTAAAGATACCACTGAATATTAAATTGAAGGACATAGAAATCCTGGGGAAAATACTGAGTTCAATAAATTATATAGCCAAATGAAGTCACTCATGATATAGCAGTAGTACTCTTACATTAAAATGTCCTGATTTGGGCTGCATTGATAAAGGAAGTGTCTATGTGAGGCTATTGGACATGTATTAACTAAGGTCACTGTACTTAGATATTATTAAAAGAATAAAAGAGACCTTAGAGATTTGAAAGACAGTGTTTGATAAAAGCAGCTAACTTTCAGCTTGTTCTTCTGTCAAGATATGGTCTCAAGTAATTCTGGAGAGTGATCCTTTTATAAATTAGAGGTGACATTTTTCTTCCTAAGGAAACAGATATACATTTCAAGTTGACTGAGTTTTTAAACAGCTTTCCTATTTAAAGAAGATGACCCTTGAAATAGAAATTTCAGAAAATTTTTTTTCCCACCTTTTCCTCTTTTTCCTCTTTACTTACCATCCTTTTTCTGTCCATTTCCCCATTTCATCCTCTTTTTACATTTTCACACATGTATATTCGAACATACATTGAGATTTAATATGTATACATAAGTCAGGTGCAGTAAAGTCATTACAGTTTTAGTTATCCCCATCAGTGATATATCTGTCCTGTATTTGTTTTAATAGACAATTTATGACTCTTGTATGTAGAATATTTTCATTCCACAGTAAACTTTGGAAAGTCTGACAAAGTTTAGGAGAAGAACTTAGTAACTTGGTAGTTCCAGTCTTGTAACAGGTGATTCAAAGCCTATTTTTAAAGCACCATCTGTTGCCTCAAGGGGCCTTCTCGGACTTACCAGTTATGTCTATAGATTCCATATAGCTTTTCCTTAAAGGCACCATTGAGGGTGATTTCATAAGAAACTTGCATCTGCAGACAGTAGGAGTTGAGTTACTTTTTGAAAAATTTGAGATCAGAATACATACATATTACATGTTGTCGACCCACAGTAACATAATTTACATTGTGCTTCATTCCGAAGTCTTGTTATTCTCTGCATTTTCTCTCTTTCTCCTAGTAGTAGTTCAAATAGTGATGATTATCATGACCACGATCATCACAACAGAAATAAAACCTTACCGTTAACTTACTTGAAATCCAAATAGGTAATAAGACATATGCCTGTTGATTTAAACATGGTGCCCTTTGATCTCTGCAACATTCACAGATTTAGAGAGGTTGAATTATTTTCCCAACATTGTACAACGAGTAAGTGACAGAACCTGTAGCTGATTCCATAAAATGTCTTTTTTCCTGCAATTTCTCTTCATACTCTATCTTGTCATACTGATCTGTTCTTGCTGCATCAATTTAAATCTCTTTGTAGGTTATTTTTAAATTGGTACCTGTACTTCTTTGTCTTCTGACCTCCAATCTATATCTTTAAATGTCTGATCAATGACTTTGCCTGGAAATACTCTAAGAAAATGACTGTCTCCATACCAAATATTTACTTCATGTTTTTCTTGGGTAATGACATCATTACTTAGACCTATAACATACTCTTTGTCTCCACTGCCTCAGTTGCTAGACACAAATGGGAAGCAAATAGTGTTGATTTTATCTATGTTTCTGTGTTGTCTCTATGTTTCTGATTTTCTTCAGTTTTTTTTTGTATGTACAGTTTCCCTCTTATGCACAAATTTCTTTTAAATGCCTTTGCCATCCAGCATGTTCTACAGCCCAAAAATAGCTGTGTAGATTTTACATGTAAAAGCTTTGTAAAACTATTGAAAAGATTCTCTTGCTATTCTAATGCTCTCATTTCCATCCATATTTTATAAGAGTTATAGAAGCCACCTCTGTCTTTATGGTATTCCCTATCTGCCCACAGTTCATGTTAACATATATCAGTTAAATCCAGCAATCTCCTTCATAAAGCATAAACTTTAGTTAAACTAGACAGTTTTTAATTTCCTAGTAATGTCTTCATTTCCTTGCAGATAGCTTTTCCTGTTTGTTTGAGGCAAGCTCTTGCCATGTAGTCTTGGCTGGCACTGAATTCTCTAGGTAGCCTGTGCTGGCCGGGAACTTACTGTGACCGCCCTACCTTGACCTCCTGAGTGTGGGGATACAGGCGTGCATCACCATGCCCGGCATAAATGGCTCTTTTATTTCCCTGAATCTCTACCTCCTCATCCCTTATTAATTGCCTTCCTAGATTCTCCCCTGCTTTCGTTCTATTTAAATAACCTTTCATAGTGGGAAGCAAGCTCCTCTGTGATTGAACGGACATGGCTTAGTCAGCATTCTGTTTTCCCTGGTAGATACTCAGTAATTGTTTATTGAATTGGATCACTTTTACCCAGATTCTAAGCCAGCATGTTCAAATTAGATTCTCTCAGAGCCCTCAGTTCACCTGTGTTACCGAAACGTATTGATTCCGATTACCAGTATAGTTATTGCATCTGCTTTCTTTCTAGAATGAATACTTCTGAGTAGATTGTGTGGTTCAAAATGATTGTTCATAATATCCTTGTCCAAAAATTAATATTTTTTGCTGCCCAATGAAATTTATAAACAAAAACTTCAAATAAAGGGATAATTTGAATTCCAAGGAATATTCTTCATCATGTTACCAAAAATTTTATTCCTGATAAACTATTACTCAACTCAGTAAAACAGTTAATTTAACTTTTTTAAATGTGAGAAAATACTTACTGTCCTAGGTGGTACATTGCCGTGAAGGTCTAGAAGGTAAGTAATACTCTCTCTCCATGGTTAAAATTGAATCTCGGGAAAAAAAAATTGAATCTCAGCTTTAAATCAAGAAATAAAAAACTTTGTTGACAAGTGACTTTCTTTTTAGTTCAAATGAAAGTATTTGAGTAAAGAATAGGGCAATCGGGAGATATTACAGGAAAATGGAGCAGCGTTAGACAATTTTTGGAGGAATGATTATCTTTGATGTAGTAGAGAAAGAGTGAGTAGAGCTGTTGTGTGTAGACTAACAAATGTGGGGAGAAAATCACAGATCTTAGAAAGAGGCTCAGACAAGTAAAAGGAAGCTGTTAGGTGATTTCAAGCAGGACGGCACCATCATATTGTGACGTGTTCTAAATGCTAGACTGGAGGGGATGAGAACTGGTCACTGAGAATGTTTAGGAACTGCTTGGGATTGTCTAGAAGAGACCACGCATGGGCATCAGCGGGGAGTAGAATGGAAAGAAGCAGCCGTGAGACGTGAAGAAGGATACTTCCTTGTTCCGTGTGGGTTTAAAGGTTACTTAGCTGCTTGTTTTGAACAACGAGGTGGGTGATCATGCCATTGAGTTGAAGTAGAACGGTGGAGGGTTTGTGAGAGACTGCAAATATGAGTTTGCCTTAATGTCAATTAAATATTTAGGCTCCTATCTAGATTCTTTGAAGTCAGAATATGACTAGACATCTTAATAATTTACACTTTATCAGCCGATGTATCTATATATATTTTATTATAGTTCTCTCTGCTCATGCATGGGAGATTTTGTTTTTCCTCTTTTATAGCCCAAAAGATAGAGGAAATGTGAAACATTCTCACTCGAGGCGCTCACTGCTATGGAAGATTTTTCAGTTTGAATTCATTTTTGTCCTAAGCTTTGTTTAATAGAATATAACTTGGAAACATAAGATGGATTGTAGAGCATTTTCAACAGAAGTTAAAGGACTTAGATACAAAGCCATTTGGTTCTAAATCTACTGCACTGTGTCTGACCCTCTTCTTGCCAAGTTCAGTTGAGTTTTAGGTCAATGAAGTCATATAGTTTTCATAATTAAAGGCCGTTTAGTTTTTGTTTTATGCAGCACAGCCTGTTTACCAGCAGCTAAAGTGATTTTCCAAACTCCGTTGCATATACACAGCTACATTTTCCCAAACACAGTACCCTCTTTATTTTTATTTTATTTATTTATTTAGTTTTTGGGACAGAGTCTTGCTGTGTAGTTCAGACTGGCCTCAAATTTGTGGTGATCTTCCTGCCTCAGCCTCCCAAGTGCCAGGACTGCAGATGTGTGCCACCATGCCCAGGTTTTTATTTTTAAATGCTAAATGAGACTTACAGAAACTCATAGTCTGAAGAATATTTAAGTATTTATTACTTATTCTTACTTGAAATTTGTCATTTTTATCTTTGAAAGTATTTGGAACCGTGTTATTTTATAATGAACAATGATATTATTTAGTATCAATGTTATTTAATATTATTTAGTATGTTATGGTCTTTAGGGTTGTTATTTATCTGAGGGAATCTTTAAAAAATGTTCAGTAAAGCACAGACAACAACCAACATTTAATTCTATTTTTCCACATTTATTTAAAATTGACAATGCTATTACTGCTTCTATTCTATCTACATGTTTTTTCTTTACTCTGGATGCTGGTATGAAAATCATATACAAATCTCTAAAAATTTGTCTCTTCATACTTCATTCCTCACTAAAAAAGAGCATGCTAATTTTTCAAAATTCAAGACAATGGAGATAAACGATAACTAACTTCAGATATCAAAAGCATTTCATTATTATTCAGTGAGTGTGATGTCGGGCACAAGGACACATTTCTCCATGAATTATGTGAAATTTATATCAGTAACTCATTAACGCACTAACACTGGGTTTCGATGGTCTTATTTGCAGTGGTTGTCATATTAAGAACATCAAGAATATGATTCGGACGTGAGAATCAGTGTATGCTATTAGGTGAAAAATGATGACTGGAATTTATCTTTTGTAGTATAGGCAAGGGACTATATCTGTCAGAATAAAAGCGTGTTCGTTGTTCACAGTATCCACATCTGTTCTGTGCGTTTCCCATCATAGCATTTAGGGATATAATGTCATTCCACTTATTTAGGCAGTATTGCTCCTCACCTGGTGTATTTATTAGCTTAATATGATTAATTCTTTCAGAGGAGCAGCTTTTAGGAATATTAGACATTTGTATCTGTAGGCCTTGGATGCTGTTTTCCCAACCTGTCAATTCTTGAATTATAAACTTTGTTTCTTTGCCAGATTGTTGGGTTTGTCTGTGGGCATCATCCTTTCCACATGCTTCATCAGAAGATTGGGTAAACAAATGGCTTTTATATTGTATCTCCTAGAGGCGGCCCCTGACTTTGGCTTATTTTGCCTCAACCTGCCTTTTAGTCTGGAGCTAGTTTTTGACTTTTCAGAATTTGACCTTGGCCTATCTTGCTTAGCACCAGCCCTCCCACTTATTAATGATTCTGGGAATTGAAGCCAGGAACTTGCCCACACTAGGCAAGTGCTCTACCACTGAGCTACTACATCTCTGGCCCAGTGTTTTGACTTTTTTTTTCTTTATTTTTAAATTTTATTTTAATGGTACATTTTAGATATACATAGTTATGGCATTCATCACAGGTAATTAGTACCTGTAGATGGAATATCTTGCCCTGTGTCTTTTTAAAGCTGACAGCTTTGATGAAATCAAACCACTTTCTGATCAACTTAGGTCATTTCTCACGTACTGTAAAATTCCATGTTGTCTTCCATATCCTCTCAAACACATATCTTTATTCACCAATATGTTTTCTGTTTTTTGGACTTGTTTAATGTCATACTGAAATATTGTTGGGATAATTTATTGTCGTGAGGTATTTTTGTCATTGAAAACACTCTTTGAGTTTAAATAAATATAACAGGCCTTACAGTTCATTCATCCATTAAGAAAGTTTATATTATGGAAACTCATTCCCCTAGTTATTCAATATACAAAACTACAAATACTTCCCCAAGCTCTATCCGTATATTATATCATATAATTCTAAGAAAAGCTGTAAGAGTTTGGTTTTATCATCAGATGTAGAAAGAGATACTTAGGGCGGAAGCTGAAGCTGCAAATAATTCTAAGAAATTTGCTTATTTCAAATGAAGCCCATAACCTGCTATATTAACCTGAGGACCAGCTAAAATATTTGGATTGTAAAGATCAAGAAAAAGATTCTATTTATGAATTGAGAAGTGAATTTAATTCAGGGAGTCAAAGCACATACATACATATGTTTTTTTTGAAGAATGAAGGTATACGTAAGTTTGTTTAGCATTTAATTTCACTTGCAGTGTTCATGGGCCAAAAAAAAAAAAAAAAAAGGAGTCATGAAAGTGTCAAGGGCCTTGAGAGACTTAAAGACAAATAATGTTGTGGGTAAAAAAGCAGGCAGGGTTAAGGAGGTAACTGCATTGTAGTAATTTAAGTAAGTATGGTTGCTGTTTTTGTATGTAACTCACCCTCCTTACCATAGTGTAGATCCTTTGGGTCTTGATGTTGGTGTTATTTTTCAAACTTTCCTCGACCTTGCATCCTAAGTCAGATTGCTATGTCATGAATGCTTTTAGACCAGGGGTATGTCACCTTTCTCTCCTGGAAGTGTAGTTCTCACTTTTAGGAACATGTAGGAGCAACAATGCATGTTCCTCTTTGTTCCCAGTCAGACTTGTCTGATCCACTTTTATTTTTCCCTCTTCTGCTGGGAAACATATTTTTTTCTTGGTTTCTGGCTAGTTCTTCATATTTTGGTTGGTTTCTGTCAATTCATTCTTGTGTGATGGTATTAATGAATTAATGTCTCACTTCAGCTCTGGACTGGTAAAATACTCTAACACATAATAAGAGTAGTGCATTAGGGAAGTCTAGTTTGAAGAGTTAGTGGGCCATTTGTTTGTAAGAAACAGAAATGGTTCACGTATAGTTTTTTTTTTTTTAACATACTGGGAAACAAAATAAATTTACTTACCCATGAAAAACATAAAGGAATTATTTTAAGCTTACATTTTCTTGAAAGATTAAGAAGACTATAGCTTCCTCAACCTTAATTGTGAATATTTGGAGATTTCCAGCCTTTCTTACCTGCTACTGTTGTGACTGAAATTCTGACTTACTAATTGGTGCCAGTATGTTTACTTTATACTTGGTTCCCCAAATTATAAGAATGAGGTGATAATTTTAACCATCATGTTTATTTTTGTGATGTTAAAGTATTACAATATACGTAAAACAATTTTTTTACAAAGGTGTGAGCTATTGACTTTTATAGTTGTCATTTTAACATAACTCTCGGAAGCCATTTATTTAATATTTCATGTGATAGTTCAATTAATGCTTATTTTTTTGTAACCATTTTTCATAATAAAATGACAGAAATATGTTTTTCATGTCAGAGTTAAAAGAATTGTTTTGCAGGTTGAAATTTTTCTTAATTATGAATCAAAAATGGATAAATATATTGGGTTGAAACTGTAGCTTTAGTGAACCTTTTCTATTTGCCATGTATACTTTTGGTTCTTCAAGCTTGTTTGAAATGCAGTTATTTGTTACTGAAATTTGTGTTTAATAAAGTAGTATGATAAAAAATCTAAAAGATCATATATTTCTAATATTGAAGTAGAATAGGTTTGAAATTTTGTTTCAATTTTGTGTACACAATAGCCATAAGCATTTTGAATATTTGTAAATAAGCCTGATACTATATGACCAAAGAACATGATACTAATTTAAAAAAAGATAACCCAAAACAAAATTTAACCAACTGGAGAGACATGACATGTTCCCCAGGTATGTGACAATAATGAATATGAATGATTTTCATTGTTTACATGGTTTTTCACAGTACATGCTTTTAGTTTGAAATATTCTAGAATGAGTTTAACATTCTAGTCCAAAATTCTGTTCCAATTTTAAGAATATAAAATACAGTTATACTGGTAGTGATTAATTTAATGTTGTTTTTAATTGGGGATCATATTTAATTGTGGCTCAACTTTCTGTTTTTAAAATAAAATCTGCTAATAAGAAAAAGGTGACTATGAAAAAATTATCTTGATTATTGGCTCATACATAAATACTTATGAAGTTAGATAATTACATTAGTACTAGAGTTGGGCCAGTTTAAACTAAGTATGTATAAATTTGTAAAATGACAAAAAATGTCACTGATAATATATTAGCATTTATTGTTTGCTGACCTTAATATTGTCTAATTTAATCATTTAGTTTTGAAAGAGTGAATTTGTCACAAAAGTAATCAGGCAAACCATTTGTAAAGAGGAGAAATTCTGCAGAGAGACCATATTGTAAATACACTGCTGATTAAATGATAAAATACATGACTCATAAATATATAGAACAGAGATTGGATCATTTAAGAACTGTTCTTGTGATAATTTGATAGACATTTTTATAAGGATTCACTTACCCCGTTCCTACCATTTAATTGATAAATTATATTTGGTTTAAGAGACTGTGTAAAAGATACAACATTTTAGAGGAAAAAAAAGAGCAGATTTTATAAGGTTATAAGTAATTGAAAATATCAGCAAGATTGTATGACTCCTACTGATTGTATCAGCAAGGATGTTGAATGTTAATAGATTCAACAATTTCCAGACTGATGAGTAGGCTGGCCCAGATACCAGCAAGTTAGATAAAGTTTACTTATTGAAAATTTATTTAAAAAATCTCAGGGCAGTCAGGATATATGGCAGAGAAATGAGCCATAGTAAAATAGTAAAATAGTAAAAATAGACATTTTTACTATTTTCTAGTAAAAATGGAGTTTCAAACTGAGCTCAGGTTCCATACTAGTGGGCGCAAAGTTGCAGAACCTCACATCTCTTGGAGGGTTACATTATGCCTGCCAGCAAGCCAACCGTAACCCGGGTCCCAGCTTCTCTGCTTGCATATGTTCACGCATTTGGAGCACTCCAGCACAGCCTCTGACTTGGATCCATTCTAACACCATTGCACTGGCCAGCATTCCTCAGTAAGCATTTCTAATTTTAGTGGAATAAGAACAGAGGTCATTTTCCTGGAAGCAACAGGAAGTCATGGTAAAAGGCATGACACACACTAAGGCTTTTGGTACGATGGACTAATATTAGTGGGTACTGAACATTAATTTTACATCAGTTTATTTTTAAATCTCCTAACTTCTACCCATATAAAACAAAGAACTAATTGGTGATGGGTGTTGTCTACATTGTCCAGGTCCTCCCCCTTCACCCCTCTTTATGCCTAATTCTCCCAGTTGCCTGAAGTGTGACTGCCTTGAGCTCCCAACTGGATTCTGCATGATTGTCCTTCAGCCACAGAATTGCCTAGCTCAGAGTTAGACTTCTGTCCTGCAGCAGTCTTCCTCCAGTGAGTGCTCAGTAGTGGGCTTGCAAGACCCTCTTCGTTGCCTTGTTCCAGGATCACCCCAGGGGGCATTTTGCAGGCTCCTTGGGGAGCAGGTTGAACCCCCCATTACAGTCTTACCCCATTTCAATCTTGCCTTCTGCCTAGCTTGCTTCCTTACTCCTCCTTGGGTATAGTTCTCAGTACCCCTTCTGTAAGAGAGGAAAAGAACAACTCCAGCTCAGAGTCTGCTCGCAGAGAGTCTGACCTGAAGTGCTAGCCACATTCGAGGCAGCACTCCAGATCTTGGAGATAATGTCTCGGTTTCTGTGGATTTCCAAAACTGGGAGGCAAACTGTTGTTCTTTGTTGAGCTTGTGGTAGTAATGTGTGAAAGTCTTTTAAATATTCCTTGCCTACTGTTTAAAATCCTTCTTAGCATCTTGTCACCATTAATAGGGTTTCAAGGCCTAAATAACATGTAAGTCTAATCTTACATTCTCGTTAAAGTTGTTGCCATAGCTATAATGAAAATGATATGTCCACAATCTGTTATGAAGTTGCAAGTATTTGTGACATGTTAAACCTCTCTCTCTCTTTTTTTTTTCTTTCTTTCTTTCTTTTTTTTTTTTGTTTTGGTGCTTTTTTTTTTTTTTTTTTTTTTTTTTTTTTTTTTTTTTTTTTTTTTTTTTTTTTTTTTTTTTTTTTTTTTTTTGTTTCGGTGCTGGGGATTGAACTCAGGGCCTTGTACTTGCTAAGGCAAGCACTCTAAACATGGAGCTAAATCACCAGCTCCAAAATCTCATGATCTATTTTCTTGAGGCACTGGATAGGCAAGTGAGAGGGCTTTTATTTCACAAAATGCCTGAAACAAAAATGTCAGCATATAAGTGGCTTGATAATTTATGGAACATTCACATTATTGTTTTCCTGAATTTTATCGTTCTGTTGTATGGACTCCTTAGGACATATTCACCATAAATTTCATGTTAAATTTTTAAGCAACACTGACATTCATTGACAGTATTATAGAAAGTATATACTCAGGTGATAAAGACTCTCGGTGGTACAGTTGTTCAAAGGTATAGTGTGATTGGAAAGAATTCATGAAAGAGCAGAAACTAGGCTAGCAATGATGGATTTGGAAACAGCAGTGGTAAAACTGGGGAGAGAGACAGTTCAGATGTTCAAAGGACATTGAACTATGTATTTTTTAGCCACCCTGAGGTTTTTATTGCGGTCTTTTTTTTTTTTTTTGGTACTAGGGATTAAACAGAATTTTTACGTTGAACTACACCTTCAACTCTAATTTTTTTTGTTTTGAGACAGAATCTTGCTACATTGCTAACTTGCTCAGGCTGCGCTTAAATTTATGATCCTCCTGCCTCAGCCTCTCAGTATAGGAGTGTACCAGCATATCTGGCTCAGGAAGAAGTTTTAAAGTATTTGTGGCACAGGTAACATGGAGAAATGTATTAGAAATAATAGCGATACATAAAGCGAAGTGGCCGAGGAAGATAGTGGTGGAAGCACCTTATTTAGGAAGTAATCTTAATATAGGAAAGAGGCTTGAGTATCATATTTCTACTGGTATTCAAAAATATTACAAATATGGTTATATTTAATCTCTTTAATTAGGATATATATTAATGGACATTTTGCCAGACTATTGTGTAAATGGAAAGCCCCCTTTAGAAAGCTGGAAACTTGCCTATTTATTCCCCAAATTAGCATTTTTTATGGCTGCCATACTTACGAATTCGAAATAAAAAAATTATTGCTGTTTACAGATTAAAGGTACTGCTTTATCTTTATCTACATTGCCTCTAAATTTATGATAGGAGAACTTTAAAAAGCTTTGAAAGTATTTATGCTTTAGAAAGCCATGTTGATTTCTGCCTCTAGTACCTTGTACTTGCACAAATACATAAAAACTGGTAGGATCTCAAAACTATACATCAATCTATAATTACATTGTTGTCTGCCACTTATGAAAAGGCATAGTTATTCTCTACTGTATAGGGAGATTTTGATAACTTACACTAACTTCCATATTTGATTTAAAAAATCATTACAGTAGATAGTAACACTAAAAATAGTATTGCCTAAGAGTTTCATATGTACCAGTACATATTTATATGCATGTAAATTTGTATTTTTGAAAGAGACTTACCCTGAACATCTTTGATATGTTAGAGGTTATATTTTATCCACAATATGTATATCCAAAGTCATAAATGATGTGAATAACCTACTGACTGAATATGTATTACGTGTATTTTACTGTGAATCCATAAAAATGATAGTGCCTTTTTTCCTCTGTTCCATCTGCAAGGCAGAAATGTTAGACTTAAAAAATGTTCATAATTGGAGTGCTATTTTATTTGTATTCAATTTTTTTTTCTCTTACTAAGGTATGGAGTTTAAGGTGGTACGAAAAAAATTCTGAGATGTGCTGAGTTAAATTATAAGGGCAAGAGAATGAAAGAGAGGAGAGAGGGGAAGGTTAATTAGTTAGGAAACTGTAGGCTGAAAAAAGAGTCTAAAAACAAAAGACTACCTCTGGTCTTGCTCCTGCTTTTGTCACAGGAACTCATCCTTTTCTTGCTAACATCTGTAATCTCTCAATCAACCCTTTTATGTACGAGTTTTGATTTAATAAAGGCTAGATAGATACATGGGTTCTTTGCTTTTCTGAATGATCATTTCTAATAATAAAAATAGAAAATATAAATGGCATTTAGGAATTGGTTATCTAAAGTGGTAGTAAACTGACCAGGTAAAAGAATGAATATGTGATATTCTTCTACCCAGGCCCTTCACATCCTCCATTCTGGCTGTGCATGGCAGCCCCTCTCAGTGTTGTGGACAAACAGAAACCCCTTCTACCTTGGCCTGACTGGCTGGCTGGATGCTTTCAGTACCTCCACTTAAAAAATACACAACCAGGGGCTGGGGATTTAGCTCAGTGTTTACAGTGTTTGCCTTGCAAGCACAAGGCCCTGAGTTCCATCCCCAGCTCCAAAAACAAACAAACAAATAAAAAAAAACAAACAGAAAAAGCACAACCCAGTTTATGATTTTTTTACATGTCAGTTATATTTAGTTTTCTATATATAACTCTATACTAACTGCTACTATAATTAGAAATCTAAAGTTCTTAAATCTCAGAGATTACTAGAATAGTTTAATCAGCAGATACAGGATCTGACATTAATAAGGAGTTTTGGGGAAAATAACTACCAGTATTTAAAATTTTGGAATGGCAGTTGATAGGTAGACCTTAAAATGTTTTGAAGCTCCATCATGATGAAAAATCCATTGTTCCTACATTTTTATGTAAAGGAAAGTACTTGGATACCGAAAGACCTAAGCAATCCTTGCACCAGACATCAATTGCAAATACCAATTTACTGTCAAGACGATTCAGATGTTCTGGTAAAGGAGATGAATGTACTAGATAATGCAAAGTTGAAACAAATGTATAATTTTAAAGACCATGTTTGATAGGGAAGTAAAACATGGTGGAGAAGAGCATGCGTGTGGACCTGGCAGATGGAAAATCCTCGCCCTGGAAGTGTCATGGTGCTTGGTCTTGGAAGAGTCCTTTCTGCTGTCTGTACCTCAGCCTCTTTGCAGGCAGATGAGGAACACAGTCCTCTCTTGTAAGGTTGTTGTGTATATTGTATTAAGTGAGCTAACACCTGTAAACTCGCTCGCACAGAGGAAAACTTCAGGTGTCATGGTTGCCCACTCATGAACTGTACATTTACCTGCAGCTCTGAGCAGCCTGAGGTTAAACAGCCCCTATGACTATGGCTGACCTGATCTTAGTGATTTCAGAAAAGAACTTTAGAAAAATCGGTGCTACTTTCTGAGTACAGGTTTCAGTGAGAGAGAAAGAAAAAAAAAGATACCTTTAAGAAATTAAAGTGCTTTTGGTCACTTTTTTAATTTGAGTTGTTTTTCATTTCTGTTCTTTTAGAATAATATTCAGATATCTATGGTATAAATATTTGGGATTTTAAATTAGCTTCAAAATAAAGATTTATTTTTAAAATAAACAATGAGACGTATGTAAATAACACTTTTTGGTGAGATGTATGATATATTCGAATGTACTGGACTGTGAAATGCTTGATCTGAAATCCAGGCTAGTTAACGTGAATAAATCAGAAATTATAATAGCTAGCTTATTCTCAGTTTTAGAATGCCTAGTAATTTTTAGTGTGTGTGTGTGTGTGTGTGTGTGTGTGTGTGTGTGTGCAAATAAATGTACGAACAGGCACATTGCCTACACACACCAACACATAATCTTTAAATATTAACATTTGTTTAAGCAAGAGTTATATATGAATACTTCTCATTATATAAACTAGACTCTCATACAAATATGATATTGGATGGAATAGAATATCTTTTTTTTAAATTTATAATTGTGTCTGTCCTTAAAAGTTTTTTTGTTCAGAACTCACTTCATCAGGGAGACATGAATGTTACATTGAGCTTTTCATTTTTTAATTCCTCAGTGACACTGGGGCTTAGAGATGAAAGATGTGAAATTTCATTATGTAGCAGATAATGTATTTTTCTTCTAAATTAAAGCAAACTGAAAAACAACAACCAAAACAAACAGACAAACTCAGACCCTTTTACAATCTTGAACTAAAATTGTAGTTAGTTTTCTTTTTGTGTGCCAAAACTTGATCACTAAAGATATTGGTGGTGCAATGGAGTGAGGAAAGATGTGTTCTGGAGTTGAAATACTTCAAAGAGAGGACTTGTTAACTGATCGTAACTCTGGAAGCAGAGAGATCACATGAAGAATGCGGGAGTAGACAGATCGGGGGAACAGCCTCAAAACAGTGTTACTAAAAATGTAAAAGGAGGGTTAATCATAACTTTAAGATATTTTTAAAGTTGAAAATACAGATTTTGAACCAGAGATTAAATAATTTATTTGTTCAACAGATATACTGTGAATTAGTTGCATACCAGGCCGTGAGATTGGGAAAAAAACAAAATAGAAAAGGTTACTATGATGGATTTATAGTCTGATGGGATGTTGACATAAATATAATGAATAGTATTATTGATTTTCTGCAATACTCAACTGTGGTATTTGTTTCTTTGCATGATTCTGAATTAAGAAATATTTCCAGAGACTAAAACTGCATTACCTAAAAAATACATTCTTTTTACATTATTGGGTTATTTGAATAAAGATATGATCAATAATAAAATTATTATTTAAGTTAATATAACTTTTGCTTAAGTATTAGTGATCTTATCTGCTCATTCTTTTGAGCTCCCCAAAATTCTTTGTTAATTTTCATATTTTGACTAACAATACAAACTAGATTCTGGAAAAAAAAATATATATATAGCTCCAGTGACTAATGTATCCTGTCTTTATTTCATACCTATTGTCTATTTTTCCTGTGTAACTTAGGTAGTTTGAACATGAAGTAAAAATATAGCCAAGGAAGTATAAACAAGATGATATGTGCCTCAGATGCAGTTATATGGCCACTTCAGAATTTACAGGACATAAGTAATAGGTTTGAAGTGAGATGTTTTGAGCTGAGTGTCAACATATAAGTAAGAGGTAGTCATGGGAGAAGATCAGAAACTCTTTCTGTTTATCAGAGTTTGGTCATAATTTTAACATGATGATAACATTAGGAAATTGTATAACTCCATTTCAGTATCAAGCTTTTTTTTTAACTGATGAATAGCATTTATTCACGTTTTGACATAATTCTGTGCTTGTTAAAAAAGATATGTAGCTGTGAAAATTTTTTGAAATATTTACTGTAATACCTGTATAGTTTGTATCTTTTTCTTTAACTTATGAGGTACTCTCCTTGCCTTTAAGTATTTTTAAGAATATGATTTGGTGACTCTCTTCATTTAAAAAAAAACTCCCATATTTGTGACTTGAAATTTATTATTCCCCAATTAATATTTTTCCAGATATGAAATAGAATAATTTAGTATTTGAAAAAATTGTTCCACTAGGTTGTATTATAGTACTTTCCAGATATTTAGGGGCTGGCAACTTGGAGTCATAGTTTTTCACCTGAGAAATTATGAGAAATTGATTATTAAATGTAAAGTAATGAAAATCATAGTTTTATTACATCACTTATCTTCTCCTACATTAAGAAAAATGAAGAGAAATTTAAAATTAAGTAAATTCTGTCAGTGTATTTTTTCCAGTGGCTACCATTTTACTAGCAGAACACTAAGTTTAAATCATGTTATGGTTATGTTCTGTGGTAGCTTAGCTTGAAAACCTCTGTTAAGTTGAAAATTACATACTGTTGAATGATGTGAATTTAATCAAATTAAACGGACCTTTAATTTACATTTTTAATCCCTTTTGACTTGTTTCTTGTCCTTGGTGACTGGTTGGATTCAGTGTACTCTTCTATAATGAGACCTGAACTGGCAATTAGAATTCACGCTTTTCCCTTTTAAGTCGGCTATTATATACTTTAGATTTAGGAAATTTATTTTACATGTCTTATTTAACTGACCTAGAAAATGATTAGACTAGACACGTTTTGAGTTTCTTAATCAGTTATTCCTGAAGTCTTCGAGAGTCTGTATAAAATTGCATGCGTGTGTGTGTGTGTGTGTGCGTGCGCCTATGTTTTTGTGTGTTTATACAGCCTTTTGGCTTGAGAGTTCTAATAGCTTGTAAATTAAATGAATAACCTTTGATTTTCAAGGTCTCTTCCAAATCTAGAATTTAGTTTTCTTGGAGATCTCTAGAGACTGGGAAGTGCTTTTGAGGCACAGCGCTGTCAGGATTCTATGTCTGGAGTTAGTGTTTGTGGATACAGTGGTCAGTACTCAAAAGTAGGTTGTATGTGAGGATCCTCTTTCTTGGTAATAATAGCAATGGCATTTTCACTATAATTTTAGACTGTTATTTGATTTGTATTTATTTCTTAGGAAGTGACAAGAATCATATACATTTAAAGATACATATATTAGGGTTTTACTTCATAAAATAAGGCTTAAAATTTTAAAAACATTGGGGCTGGGGATTTAGCTCAGTGATTAGAGTGCTTGCCTTGCAAGCACAAGGCCCTGAGTTTGATCCCCGGCACCACAAAAAAAAAAAAAAAAATAAAAAAAAAAATAAAAATATTTTCTTTCATCCACAACTAAAATTTTTCATTTTTAAAAAAAAATCCCTTAGCTTAATCATGTTATTTTAATGCTTGGTTTTCAAGGAGATTTCTAGAAAAAATCTTTATGATAATTTTTGAGAAGATTTAAAATTATTTATGATAAGAAATATCTCTAGTGGTCTTAATATATTAAATATGTATGAATTTAATACACTATTTAAACATCTATTATTAAATATAAGTAACAATATTCTTCTTACTTTCCAAATAGTGGTTTTATTTGGGAAATTAATAGAAATAGACAAGTTTTTGAAATTTGACTCTCAGATTCTAATTTATTCTAATTTTTAACTAATACAAAACTTTCTTGTCAAGAAACTGAACTTTATCAAACTAATCAACACAAATTATATTGCTTGATATCTCTGACTGAAATTAATTTTCAATTATATAGGAGACACCTTCTGGATTATGAGATATTTATTTCCTTTTTGTAGACTTGTTTCCCTAAACATTTGCTATAGATTTTACTTTAAAATACTGAAAATGCAATGTGATCTGCGTGACACTGAGTCCTCACAGTATCAGTTCTGTTCATTTTCCCAAATCTTATTTACCACTTTTACTGTTAATAGATTTAATACAATTAAACTATCAAGAAAGTATTGGTTAAAATGTCTTAATATTTTCTAACATATAAATGGTAAATTAAGATTTCTGTTGGGTATTAAATAAGCACTAAGATTAAAGAGTAGATTTTTTTATATTCAATTAAATGATTTGAGGAATAAGAAACAAGTATAATTGACATAATATGTACAATACAGCAATGACATTATTATCTATGCTTGTATTTACATTCATTTATTATTTTCTTGACAAATTTTAATAAAATCTGATTAAATACTTTTTAAATCTTAAGTTTATATGGCATAAAAAAAGTTTTTGCCTTCCCAGATTGTGTATATTCTAGTAGGGAGAACAGATAATAAGAAAAATCAGTGAAGATTAAGTAATATATTACTTAATGAGAAATGCAGTGAAGAGAATAAGATGCAGAACCTGGTTTGTAGGTTATTAACAATGTGCATTTGCTAATCGATTTAATGGGTTTCATATCAGTCAGAAATGAAGTTTAGTTTACTTTATCAATTCATGCCATATATGAACTGATCCATCTGTTTATGTCGTGAACATGGATTCAGTTTTGTATGGAATGTATTTATAAATTTGTCATAGTAAATGTTAAAGACAGAAATTTAATCTCAACTTATTCATTAATACTAAATTTTTGGGCAATAATGTTAAGAACTAGAAACAACTTCTAAAATCATTCACATATAGTGTTTTTCCTTTCTCAGTAAATGACATGTAGCAGGCCGTATGCAAGCACTGTCCTGTGACAAGTGAGACCTGGGCTGGGTTGGTGGTTTACTGCAGTGTTGCAGCTTCTTCCCATCTCTTGCTACTTACCTGTGTGAGTCACCTCAGAAGTGCAGCCTCATTTTTTGTTACTGATCTGCTTGGAGATGTGGCCTTTTCCTAATTAAATAAAAGAGCAATTGTATTTTTTAAAGTGCTGCAATGCTGTAGGTATTTATTATTAGATGCACAAGATATATATTAAAATGTAATGTTTATATGATAATTAAGTGACTTCTTATAAAATTTAAACTTGAACTTTCATTTTAATACTACTTTTAGGAACCTGGTTATCTGTGTGGGGTGTCCAAATGGGTACAGGAGGTGCCTAGATCTGCTAATCTCTTACTTTGCCGATACATGAAATGTACAAAAAAATCAACCCTTGACTTTTATTAAAATTCAGGTATTCCTGGAAAATATAACTTCAGCCACAGTGAACTTTATGCATTAGTGGAAGGTTTCATCTCATTGTTTCCTAAATTACGGCAGTTTCACAGGAGTTGAAGTTTGAGAAAATGGGACTTCTGAAGGGAAGAAGATATAGATTGGAGACAATAGCTCCCTAACAGGAGAATGCAGATGGTGGTCTCCTCCCGGATACTGTGCACCAGGTTAAATCCTGTTCACACCAGGCAACAGACGAGCGCGTTTGGCAAGGTAGCATCATGAGCAAGGGAAGTGGTGATTTGGTGGTGTTGCCTCCCTTTGATGCACTATTCCTTACAGGTCACTGAACAATAGCAGGCTATAAAACTAAGTATTTTATAAAGTTAATTACCTTTATACAATCTTATAAATAAATGAATTTGATGCTGGAAAAAAATAAAAGGAGTGAAGGGGGAGGGGAAAATTGAAATGTGTTTTGTATGTGTACCGATCCCCTCTAGTGAATATACTCATTATGCACTGCAAGCATGTATTAAATTAAAAAACTGAGTATTTTGGAGAAATAAAACAGAAAATAAAAGGAGATACAAATGAAAGTGTTCTGCTGTAGACCCGATGGAGATTTGGGGTCAGTGCTCCTGGTCAGGTGTTCAGTGTCACCCAGAATAAACAGCTATTATTCAGGGAACTGAAGAGTTGGCAGAAGGTAGAGAGCCAGATAGCACAGCTCTTGGACCAAAGAGATTAGAGATAAGTCACATTTGGGCACAGTCTGAACCGTTTAACAATTCACTGCTTAGATCTTTGCTTTTTCCAACCTCTGATCTTTGCTTTTTCCAACCGCCGTCTCTGCCGGGAAAATAAAAGCCCCAGTAATAGAGCTAATATTTCTGTTAAGGGTGAAATAGGTTAAAAATAAAATTAATATAGAAGAAAATTGACAAAAGGAGCAGGCATAGCTTCTTTTAATTTTTCAATTTCCTGGATATGGTTAAGGGATATGGTTGAAGAGTGAATAATAACTTGCAATACTTGAATAGATTTATACCAAAGAAAGTATATTGTTCATCTGAAATTCAGATTTCACTGACCAGCCTTCAATTTTACTTGCTAAATTTGGCAATACTACTTTTGGGGCACAACACACAAATTTTGCAAGTGATGACTGAAAAGACAAATATGGGATGTTATAAATGCAATAAATATGGTGGTTTACCCTGAAAAAGACCTGAGGTTTCCTGTGGAAGTGGGTATCACTTTTTGAGGTTTTGTGGCAAAGAAGTGACTATGAGGAATAGTTGAAATAAGTTGAAAAATTGTTACACCATATGTAGGCGGGCTTAGCTTATAACATACATAGAATACTGTACTGAAGAAAGAGGCATTTGGAAATGTCCCCTGCAGCTTGGTTGAGTTGAGTACACATTTCTTTGTTCACCTAGTTTGGGGTCAGCTGATGTTTTGCTGGAGAGCCAGGGATGATGTCTCTCACAACTGCTTAGCTTTACCTTTGAGGCATGAAAACATCCAAAAACAGTATAAAAAAGAAGGGGTGTAGCTGTCTTCTAGTAATTCTCCTATTGTTTCTGAGAACATTACACTTGACACTTCTGCATAGGTGTATGGGCCTACATGTAGTGTTCCTTGCTTATAAAATTTCACATAAACGAGCAAAGTAGCATTATGCTCCTATAATTCCATGGCACTTCAGTAGCAATGGAATAAATTTGCTTTTTCAAACTAAGTATTATATCAGAACTGACTGTAGTTCATTGTGAATTTCAACATGTCATAATAAAGTATACACAGGAATATTAAAAGAGTAAAACTTAAATAAGGTCATTAATTCATGATCTAGGAATGTAAATGTTCAGGTTACCCGGAACATGCTAAATCGGGTTCATTCCTTTAGCTAAGATGCTTTTCTTCTTTTTTCTTAAATTTTGTTTTTTATGTTTAACATGTGATTTTTGCTGTGGAAATCTCTGATATTCAAGTTATACTTTTGAGAAACATTTTAGTTAAAATTCTGAAGTCAAAGCACTTAAATATATATTTAAATAACATGTAAATTGCCACTTCTGAGTAGTCTAATGACATGATAGGCATTTTAAGATTGAGGTAAGAAACATGCATTGTATGCCACTGATAGTAAAGATGCTCTTCTTTCTTGATCACTTGATTTAAAATTGCTCTAGATGGAGCATTTGTCCATTAAGTGTTCCCTGGATAATTTATCAAGGATGAAACATATAAATTTCTTCTTCACTTTACTGACTCCTGTAATTCAAGTGTCCTTTAAACTTACAGCTTATGTAATTGTTTGCGTTAGGCAAATCAGTAGTCAGCAGAATGTTGTTTCTGTGATGTATAAATCTTCTGAATCTCACACTGAATCAGAAGACTTTGAGATTTCTGGAAACGGCCATCATAATTTGATTTGTATGTCTAGTGCGCTCCTCCAGAATCCTGATGTCAGAATACATTTTGGAAAAATAAATCTAAGAAATGTAAAAATAAATTCAAGAAATTAAAAAAAATATGATTATTTCAGAAGATCCATATAGACAATGCAAAAATTTAATGTTACTGTTTATTTTATGTATAAAAGGTATCTGGAGGTATATTTATTTTATAAACAAGTACACATATCAATAGATACAGGTATGTTGAGACATCAAGTATATGTCTTTTAATGTTAAGTATTTTGTCATTTTAAATTTAGTGCAGCATATTCAGGAGAATACTGGAAAACTTTAATGAAGTAATTTTGAGGTATTTTGAAATGGTCTATATACTAAGTACAGCTAATCATATTCATATAAACTGGTTACTCAGCTCTGAAATAATACATAGAATTATTTCTAAATATAATTTGAGTACAATCACCAAGATACAAATTCTCATACTACAAAACACTTAAATGACATTTTATAGTTTTCCTTGGATCTTGGACTGTGCTTTCGGTTGTAAAATAATGTGCATAAGGCTTATATGGGTTATATGTTTTTGTTGTATAATCACAACAATAAAAATACGTCAATTTTTTTAGAAATGTGAAAATTTGAGAGGATCTCAAAACTGACAGCAATATTTAAAATAATTTCCCCTAACCTTCCCTTTTCAATTTTATGTGTACATTATCCTACACTTTAAACCCTATCAAAAAACAAAGCGTTGGGGAAAATTGCCATCTCTGGAATGGCTGGCAGTGTATTTCAGCTCATCATTGTTCTGTTATTTGAAATGATAGTTTTTTAAAAGCCCTAAACATTTGCATCATTAATATTTGATATGGATGCCAGGAATACAATATCAATTGTATAATTCCTTTGTATAAGTTAGACTTTTCTTGCTTTGGTGGAGTAGGGGGAATATATGAGTCAGATTATATGTAAGTGTTTTACATTTTGCTTATTCCGGCCATTAAATTGCCATGGAGTGGACTCAGTAACATCTTTCTTGGTAATATTTATTTCAGAGACATTTGATGTCCTATTTTAGAAACTCAGAATTTAAGGAACTAACACAGAAAATAGAGTTAAGTCCTTTTTGTTGAAGAACAGTAATCACTCTGTGTTTGATGGTTCTATTAAATATCAAATGTGATAGTAACATTTCTAAATATAGTCATTCTTTCACTGCTTAGGTTTTTTACTTGAGCCCACTTTTTATTGACTAACTCCTGATAGTCACAGAGATTTTGCTCCTCATTAACCATGTTTTTCATTATATTTCATATTTCGCCTTTTTCTGAATGTTCAGCAAGCTTGTTATAATTCTGCCTGAGTTTCAGAAGATTTCCACATTCTAACAATGATTGATTTATGACTCAAGGACCTTTAAAAATGACAGCCTGGGATATTGATGTAAAAGGCCTACATATATCAAATTATTTGTCTTTTTTCTTTGAATATCTATTGTCATCCTCATAAAATATTGCTTTTTAAGAGTTCACATTAGTGGTTTTATACATGTACAATTTAAAATAACAGCATTAAGTGATTAACATACATAAAGTTACATTTTGACACATTTATACATATATTGCTTTCTTTCACTTGTGTGCCAGGGTAGCAATATATAGCAGTGCTTGCCCAGGTATTACTTTATTGTTATAAAAAATCTCTTTAGGCTAATAGCTCTTTAAATTTTTGTAGCACATATTGCAACAGGTGCTTTAAAGAAATTAGACATGAAGAGAAATAAAGTGAGTAAAATCCTCATGTTGAAAATAGTTAGCACTGGCATAATTTCTTCCATCCCTTCTCCTTCACCCTTAGCTATGTAACTACCATGATCTCTTAAATCACAACCTGGCAACTTTTTATGAAACCATATTTGTGTTTTACTGCCAGGTGTATGAATCCCAGGCAGCTCAGCTTTAGCTGTTGTTTGCTGACCTTGTGGCTCTGGAGAATCCTTTCTCAGTGCCGCTGAAAATCCAGTACTCAAGGGCGAGAGAGAGATCTCTGTTTTCCAACAGGCTGGCTTTTGTGGAATCACTTTGAAAGAGACCCTTTTTCTTCCACAGTCTGTTTTCAGAGTGTCCTAAATAATTTGTAATGTACCAGATGATTAAAGTTCGGTTATGGTTTCGCATTACTGAAACCTTAAGTATAGCTGACTTAAAAAATATTTCCTTGTCCAAAATAATAGTGTCTCAGGCATCTGTGTGTTGCAAATAGTGAAGATACAGAACTTGCAGTAGATGCCGGGAATAGGATGAGGGTAATTATAAACAATTATGAACATTACTGTTTCTTGTTTAATGGGTTTTTCAAAGGACTGTTACAATGGCCAGCATAAGGAGAATGAATGATCCATCAGAGACTATGCTGCAGGTTGAACCAGGGAAAAAGATTTCTAATTTGTCTACTTTCATTATATTAATATAAACTCCCCCCC
>PVJO010012181.1:0-56578 GCA_004026905.1 Hystrix cristata
CTTTGTTTTTGAAAGATATTTTCATGTGTTACAGGATTGTCATTTGACTTTTCTCCTTATATTAAAGGTACTTCTCCACTCCCTGTCAACTTGGTGTTGTTTCCAGTAAGAAATATGCCGACATGCCAGAGTTTCTTTTCTAGATGTAACGTATCTGTTTTTATCTCTTTGTCTGCTTGTAAGATATTGCTTTCTCTCTGTGTTTTGGGCCATTTGTTACAATATACCATGGTATAATTTTCTCCATGATTTTTATGCTTGGATTTCATTGGATTTCTTTGATCGATGAGTTTATAGTTTTCACCAAATTTGAATAACTTTGGGGCAAAAATTCAAATACTTCTACTGTTAGCCCCTTTTCCTAGAGACTCTAATTCATACATACATTAATTTGCTTGAAGTCATTTCCTAGTTTACTGATGCACTTATCTTTGATGGTAATTTATTCTCCCTGTATTTTATTTTGGACAGTTTTGATTACTCTTTCAGATCACTCATCTTTTCGTGTGATGTCTAATTTGGTATTAATTCTATCCTGTGTATTTTTCTTTTCAGTTACTGTAGTTTTCACTTTGGGGATGTTTGATTTAGTTCTTTCTCAAATTTAATGATTCTATTCTTTTTGAACATACGGAATACAGTTAGGATAATTTTTATTGTTTTGTCTGCTAATGCTAACATCTGTATCAGTTTAGGGTTAGTTTTAATTGGTTGGAGTTTTACCCCCATTACAGAGCATGTTTTCTGGCTACCTAAGGCCGGGAAAGAATCTCCCAAAGTGATGGGCAGTAGCAGTGCATGTCACATGGTCTAGGGCTGTGCCGTTTCCTGTGCCGGATGGGAGCTTCGAGTCTCACGGACGCTGAAGCTTCGCCTCCATAGCAGGAAGCAGTCAGGTCTGGGCTGAATGCTGCTACTGTACCACGAGACAAGTACTGAGAGCAAGACCTGACAGGATCAAGCTGTGCATGAGCAAGTTGATCTGAGGACAAAGAAATTTAAAAGCATTCGGAACCATGATAAAATGTACCATCATAATATTTAGCATAAAAAATTAATAAAATAAAAAGTGATCAGGGGTGCAAAGAAGTCAGTTGTCCTTGCTTATAGCTACACCAGTCACGTGAGGTACTGTATGCAACGGGAGAGGACTTCACTATGTGTCACTCTCCCCTCCTGTCCTCTGTCCTGCAGTCTACAGCCATCTTGGCCTCCCTGTTCTCAGCCCTTTGACTGCAGGTAGGTGTTCGTTCTGGGTAGTCTTTTCTCACACCATCACCTACAAACTGAACCGTTAAGGGACAAAGCGGGGAGCAATCTTGGCCTTGCCTTGTTCCTGCTGCGTCACTGTTCTGCATTTTGATCTGGTTTTTGCATGTACTTTGAACTTTTTTTTGGTGGCATTGGCAGGAGGTTAAATCCAGCACCTGGGACTCCATCTCAGTGGAAGTGGACTCTCTACCATTTCTCTTTTGTCCCGGTCTGTCCCTGTGTTTCTTTGCCTCTGCCTGTCCCAGCCTTCTTCCATCTCGTCCCCTCTCCTTTGCTTATGGACTCCCCTTCACTGCTTCAGTGGCTGCAGGACATCGCTCACTGCCTTGAGTCCCCTGCACACACCTCAGTGGTCAAGCACCATTGGTCCTGTATTTCCTGAAGGGACCCGTCTTGTCTGTCTGCTGCAGGAATATGTCCTATATCTCCTGGGGGTAACTGTCTGCATCTCCTGGAGGCGCCTGTCCTGTGTATCCCGGAGGGACCTGTCCTGCTCAGATTGTTCACATGTCCACCCACGGCTGGCCCTTTATTTACTCTGCAAACCTCTGCTGAGCTGAGCTAGGTACTGACAAAGTTCTAGCAGATGCAACACGTTTTGTTCCTGCTTTCATGTGCGTGACATCAAAAAGTATATACAGAATGGATAGAGACCCCGGGGTATCAGTGGAGCTGCGGAAGTGTGTGCTGGTATGTTTCCTAGTTGGGGAAGGGGTGACCAGCAGGAGTTTCTGAAAGCCTGGTGTATGAGTGTGAGACAAGAGGAGGGATGAGGGGGGGATTCCCAGTAAAGGCTCAGTTACCACAAGATGAGAATGTTTTCTGTGTCCGTACAGCCACCTGCCAGGTGCTCCAGAACCGAATCCCAGTTCCATATTGTGTAGGCCCTAATGACTGTTTCCAGTCATGGCTCCCTCGGTAAATCAATTGGCTTCTAAGGGCTTTGTCTAAACATCTGTGGTGGTTATTGCCATGGTTGTTTCCTCACTCTGAGAAGGCACTGATTGGCTGCCAAGTCCGATCAGTGGCTTAAACCAACAGAAATGGATTCTCTCACAGTTCTTGAGGCCAGAAGCCCAAAGAGAGTTGAGCAGCAGGACTAGGCTGCCTCCAAGGGCTCCAGGAGAGGGTCCTTCCTGCTTCTTCTGGTTTCCGGGGCCTCTAGATGTTTCTCAGCTTCTGGCTCTTCACCTCAACTCTGCCTCACAGTCACCTGGCTAGCTTCCCCATCTCTGTCTCTGTGTCCTCTACTCTTCTCATGACACCAGCCAAGGGCCCATCTGACTCCATTATGATCTCGTCTTAATACATCTGCAAAGACTTTGTTTCCAAATAAGATCACAGTCTGAGGTTCTTGGGTGGCTGTGCCTTGTTGAAGGATGCTCTTCAACCTACTTGTTACAGTTTGGATCAAAAATGTCCTTCAAAAGTCTCAGGTGCTCAGAGGTGGGAGTTTGGGAAGCTGATTGGATCGCAGGGTGCCATACTCATCAATGGATTAATACCTTGGGGCAGTCAAAGTTGAATGTGTTGTGAGGAGGTGGCACCCAATTGGAGGAGGTGTGCCGCTGGAGGCGTGCCTTTAGAGGATCTCTCTCTGTCTCCTATCTCTGGCTCTTCCTGCTTTGTTTCTTGGCTGCCATGGCTTGAGTTGCTTTCTTCCATCACACCCTTCTGCCATGATGTTTCTGCTTTGGAGCCAGACAACCATAGACCGGACCCTCTGAAACTGTGAGCCAAAATAAACTTGTCCTCCTTGAAGTTGCAGGTGTCAGATATTTTGTTCCAGTGACAAGAACATTGACTAATTCACCAGTCCTCTTATGTTGTGAGAGGAAGTGTACTGCAGCATTTTTCTAGAGTAACCAACTCTTGAAAGAGAAGTTAAGCTGTGTGTAGTGGATGCCCCCATTTGCTCATGGATGTGAAGGAACATTTCTTTGGGACTTGTTTGCTTGGTTTGTCTAGGAAGGCGATTCAAAACACTGTTAGCTTCTTGGCGTTGGCAGCTCAAGTAGTTCCGGGAGGTGAGCACACATCCAACTTCGTGAAGTGGTGCAGGTCCTAAGGTCAGTGTTACGGTTGTGGCTGGCCTGTCTGAGTCTTGCATGTTGACTCCAAGAGTAGGCCAGGGTAGCAGCAGGCCTGCCACGCAGTAGTCAGTTAGGAGAAACCTGCCCTGGAATTAATTTCTCTCTGTCTTCTTTTCATCTTGTTCTCCAAGAGTGTTGAGACTGACTTTGCTTTTATTGTTATTGAAGTCTATAAAAATCCAGCAGCTCAAAGAAGAAATTTGATAGATTTATAAAACCTTTCCTCAAACCAGTCAGGAGACTTCTCCCTGCTCAGAGGTATGGGCCTGGGTGGTGGCCATGGTCACATCTCAGCCTCCACCATTGCTGACTTCCCTGGAGGCCAGAGCACTTTGAAATGCAGCCCGGAGGAGTGTCTTTGAAGGACTCTGAATTCATGATGCTCATGTATTTTTTATTGTGTTCTCCCTTTCCATGGCCGTGAGACACTGGGAGATGTGTGAGAAGCAAGTACTGTTCTCTTGCCTTCTCTGTCTGGCGGCTGGGTTTGTCTGTGTGTGGGGGTAGGAGTTCACAGCTGCCCTTTCTGGGCAGCTCCCTCCCGGCGCTCTCCCAGGAGATGCACTAGAAACACTCATGCTCTGGCTGAGTTTCTTCACTCTCCCAGGCCTTTCTTGAGGAAACCACTCAAAATATAGGAGCAATGTTCCCTTGGAGTTTCTTTTAAATAAATGACGAGAAGGCACACAGTTGCACCTCCTTGGGTGAGACCGGATGAAAGGGAGGTGTCAGAGTGGTGAGGACCAGGATGCCAGCTGCTGCTTCCATATTTCAACTCCCTTTGTGTCCAAGTATGCCTGCCATGCCGGAAATCCTCTTGGTCCTTTGTCCCTTCTGGCTGCTCACTCATTGTGCTACAGGATGGTGCTTAAGGGTGAAGTTCTCATCCTGGTGAACCCTCAGGCCACCCCCCCTGGGGGGGGCAGGGAATAGTCAGTGACCTCCACGCAGCATGCCGATGGCCAGGAGGAGACCTCCTAGCCTGGGGCTCCAGCCAGGATTCTTAAAATGGGGGATAGGTCTTCCCAGGATTGAATATCATGTTCCCTCAAAATTCCTGTGTTGAAAATCAACCCTCATTGTGGCTGTATTTGCCTGTGAGGACTCTTGGGAAGCAATAAGGCTAAATGGGGCCCTGATACAATGGCATTAGTGTCCTTATAAGGAGAGATAACAGAGACCTCATGTGCTCTCCATGCTGCACAAAGAGGAGGCCATGCAGAGGACACAGCCAGGAAGAGGAGGGTCCTCACCAGGATCTGAGTTGCCTGAACCTTGATCTTGGACTTCAGACCCCAGACTCTGAGTAAATATATTTCTGTTTCTCAGCTGCTGCTGCCCGGTCTGGTATTTTTTGTTACAGCAGCTGAGCAAGTGTATATACCGTACCCTGGTTGTGCCAGAAGCCCTGGGTGTGTGCTGGTGTCCACATTTCCTGAACTCTCTGGGTTTCACACATAATGACAACTTGGGCCACCATCCTAAATGATGAGATGCTTCCCCCTGGGTCAGAGAGTCTCCAGGCTCTGAGAATCTTGGGGGGGGCATTGGAGATGGGCTCCTCACATTTGGAGGCTGGAGCAGGAGCACAGAAGAAAGCCCACAGCCCTGTGGCTCCTATTTGAAAGTGGTAGACCAGGCTAACATGCTCTCAGATAAAATGAGTTCTGTGTTGCATTGAGAGCCCTTAATCATGGCCTGATATTCAAAGTGTGGAAATTCAGCATTTTACATGACTGAGAGCAGGCAGTATACCAAACAGGACTGAATTTAATTGTTCTACTAAAAAAAAATTGTTCTACTCATGTTTCAACCCAACAATATTTGGGTAAGAATAAAGATGTCATTCATTTGTTCTATAGTCCACAAAGTTTGTCTTCTCTTCTGTTCAGCCAAATTACCATCTATGTTGTTATAATCTAGCTTTATGCATGATCTGTGTTCCATTGGTGGTAGTAATCTAAATGGTTAAAATGTACTTTTACAGTATATACAAAATTTGTATAGATATATTTCTTTTCCTTTCCTTTCCTCCCTCTTCTTTGCCTCCTTCCTACCCTTCATCCCTCTCTCCCTTTTTTCCTTCCTTCCCTTTCTTTCTTGGATGAAACCCAGTGCCTCAATTTTGCTAGGTAAAATCTTGAGTACTGAGCTATATCCCCAGCTCTAGAGCCCCAGATGTAGTTTTATTTTTTTTTAAAGTACATTAAAATAAACATTATTTTACAACTTTCACATTTCCAAAAATGTTATCTACTAAAATATTCTAAGTTCTCCATTCAAATATAAAATGGAAATGAAAATTAACATTGTAATTTTAAATTAAAAGAAAGTTAAACTGTAAATGTTTAAATTTAGGGTTTTGACCATTTAATCTCATTAAATATTTTAATGAACATAAATCCCAGTTCTGCCACTGAGGCAGAGAAACAATATCTAGGTTCGTACACAGTCCACTTAGACTTACATATATGCATGTTTTAGCATGAACTGGTTTAGATCTAGAATGTACCCCCAAAGTCTCATGTGTTCAGAGGTGGGGCTATTTAAAGATGATTGGATCATGGGGGCACTAGATATATGGATTGATCCACCAATGAGTTCATAGCTAAATGTGATGTTAGGAGATGGGGCCTGGTTAGAAAAGGCAGGCCACTGGGACTTGCTTTAGGAGCGTGTATCTCCCTCCCCAACCCCTCCCTGCTCTCTCTACTTCCTGCCTGCCATGAAGTTAAGTAGCTTCCTCCACCACAACCTTCCACCATGATGTTTTTGGCCTTGGAGCTACCCAACCATGGACTGAATCCCTTGAACAGTGAGCCAAAACATATCTCTCCTTTAAGTTTTGGGTGTTGGGTATCATTTCTCAGCTGACTAACACATGGAGTAGCATGAATTGCTTCATATTCTGAAAGTAAACTTAAAGTGAACTAAAATACAGACCAGCAGTGAAGAATCCTGAGCAGAGACAGCCAGTGAGACCATAAGCAGCCTTAATCTTGGTAATTTGTAAACAGGAGTGAAACTGAACTTGAGCTGTGTCTTGTAAATGCCTGCATTAGAGAACAGCAAAATAAAATCTCTTAACCAGAAGCTGCCAGTTAACTAACAATTGTATGATTAGGCACTTTACAACAGCATAGACCCAGCCGTTCATAAAACTGTAACCAGTCATGTCTTTTCTTTGCCTTGTTCTGTGTTTACCCAGCAAGCACCTTTTCCTATTGTTCTTTTAGTGAAGCCCAGAACCACCTTTGTTGGTACTTCCTGACTCATAAGTTGCTGTTGGCTCAAATATATGCTTTATAGTTTTATTGTGTTTCAGCTGATCTTTTATACTGTCAAACGGTCCGCAAATGCCACAGGCCACTGTGGTGAATACTGAGTACTTCTAAAAGCATGATTGGAAAATAAAGTCAAGTCATGCCTTGAAGTACTGGGAATGCTAAATCATTATGTAAGAATTCCTTGCATTCTTGTTACTTGGAAAGAAATATCTGACCACTTAATTACAATCCACAGGGGATTCCAGGACCCTCCAGGATACCAAAATCCACAGATGCTCAAGTCCCTTCTGTAAAATGGGGCAGCAATATTTGTATACCAGTAATTGTAATCTGTGTACATCCTCCTGTATACTTTACAATATAATGTAAAGACTATATTTTATTGTTTAGAGAATAATGACAAGGAAACTCTGCATGTTCCGTACAGGTGTGATTTTCTCCCCAAACACTTTTGATCTCAAGCTGTCTCTGTGGTTGGAGTCCACAGATACGAAGGCCGACCGTAGTTGTCTGCACTCTCACAACAACATGACTGTAGGTGTGCAGTGAGCCTGGTGACCTGTAGTTGCCAGGTGTAGTTGGCTTCTTCTGCTCAGGTTGTCCCCATGCAGAAGTCTGTCTGCCTGTCTGTCTGGGGTCTTTGTGTCACCATCCACAGCTACCTGGTGCAAGTCACCTTGTGTTCAAGGACTTGTGGGAGGGAGTGTCATGAGATTCTTGGGGCCTGTACTGTCCTCTTTCATAAAAATGTAGGACCCCAGACTGTCCTGTTGTCACTCCCTCTGGACAGGGGCCTCCTCTAAGGAAAGTGTGGTCGCCAGGTGATCCCGTCTCTGTTGCTCCAGCTCCAGAGGCCTGACTGCTCACGCTTGTCCACTGGGCAGCACCGGCAGAGGTCGGGGAGGCATTGTCCATTTGAGTCCAGCAGAGGATAGAAGGACAATGGCTCCTGAAAGCGGGTTTGTGGTGATGCCTGGGCTGGTTCTGAGCAGCAGGTGGACGGGATCCTGAAGGATGGTTGGAGGGTGAGCCGCATCTCTGCTCCCGAGGAAAAGATGAAGGCGTAAACAGCAGCATAGATCTCGGCAGGCTGAGTGTCTGTTTCACTTGGGGTCGTGTGAAGGTGAGTGGGTCCAGATCCCGAGGCAGCCCCGTGTGTCTGAATCTTAAGGGCCTAGCTGCCTGGCCGGGCTCAGAACCTGGGACAGGCAGTGTGTAGGAGTGCAAAGAGGCCCTCTGGACAACAGCCTTGCTATTGGGCTTGAGAGGTCGCAGAGAAGGAAGCCAGAGCCACCCTGGGCTTCTCTTGTCCTGCTGTGGGGATCAGGAAGGATGCCAAGCTGGGCTGTTGACGGCACTGCCTCAAAGGAAGCTGATGACTGAGGAGCTGTGCACAGCTTGGCACCTCCCTAGGGAATTTGTAGGATGCTCTCCCCCTGTGAAATGAGCTTGACTTTTCAACTTCCCAGCTGGAAAGGGGCTTCCTCAACATCCTCTCCGAAGAAAACAAGGCAAAAAAATTGACATTCAGAATGCAAAAAATAGACGATTCCCACCACCATAGGAAAATAAGAATTAAACCCACTTTAGGCTTAAATACTATCATTAAAGAAGATGATGGCAGGGCAGGTAGCTGTGACTGTACCCAAGTCCCCCAAGTCAGAGATTTGCCTCTCTGAGCGCCTACCACACCCCACCTCCAGCTGTCAGAAGCCAGTTTTTGACAGCATTGTAGTGGAAGAGAAAGCTGCAGGGATCTGATGCCTGGTTTGAAATTTGAGCATCTTAGTAATGCACACATCTCAGCCTTAATATCTCAGGGACATTTCATCTCTCTGCTAAGGTCTCGGAACTCTCTAGTTTCCTTGTATAATGTTCCCAGTTCCTAGACACAGCAACCTAACTCAGCTTTGATTGCCCAGGACTGAGAAGGTGGGCCAGCCCTTGCCCAGCCCTGGAAGCAGCAACTGTCATGTCTTCCGGTGATGACCTTGTGGGTGACTGCTCCACATTGATTCTTGGCCAAAGGGTCCAAGCTTGATTGGTCCAGGGTGGCATCTGGGCTCAGAGCAGAACCCAGCAAAGCCCGTTTTCCTCTGTTGTGGCCAAAATCATAGAGCCTGTTTAATGCTAGCACACCTCAGCCAAACCAGACACTGCTGGCATGTGGTACACTACAATGTTTAATGTTCAAAGGACAGTGGGCCTCCAGCCCTCTGCCACCAGGTACTGGGATTTTAGGAGCTTGGCTTGTGCTTGGGGGTGATTTTCGTATATACCAAGACAGATATTGCCATCTGTATTGTTAATTTGTGCATGAAAATTTTTGTATAAATATAGTATCTATTCCTTTGAAAGTTGACTTTTTCCTACCTCCTCATTCGGTATTAACATGTGTGTATTAGTCACCTTCCTGTCACTGGGACGACATATTCAACAACAAAAACTTAAAGGAGAAGAGGTTTACAGGTATTTGGCTCATGATTTCAGAAGGTTCAGTCCATGATTGGCTGGCTCCAAGGCAGAAATGGCATGGTGAAAGGGCACAGCAGAAGAAAGCTGCTCAACTCATGGCAGCCAAGAAACAGAGAGAAAGGGAGGAGCCCAGGACAAGAATACACCCTTCCAGGTCCCACCCTCAGTGACCACCTCTTCCAACAAGGCCCCACCTCCTCATAGCACATCCCACTCTGAACTCATCCATGGTTTAACCCACTGAGAAGTACAGGGCCCCCATGATCAGCTTTCAAATCCCTACGTCTGAACACATGAGACTTTAGGGGGACATTTTAGATCAAACCATACTAGGGTCTCATATGAAGGCATTGCTTCTAGAGGTTTGTAGTTTTGCTTCTCATCTTTAAGTCCTCAGCTAACTTGAAATTGATTTGTGTGCATGTACATAACGAGGATCTATTTCTTGTATTTTTCGTATGCATACCCAATTGTATGAGCTCCCTATATAGTTCTTGACTTATTGATTGTTTAACTTACAATTTTTTAACCTTACAAAGGTGCCAAGCAATAGACATTTAGTAGGAACTGAACTTCAAATTTTGAATTTGTATTGTTTCCCAGGCTAGTGATGTGTAGTAAAATACTCTCTCGAGATGCCAGGTGGGAACAGGGGCTATCGCTCTCTGTCTCTCAGCTCTGTGATCACCAGGGGAAACCATCGCCATTCTGCAGTTTCCCGTGGCTGATCTAGGATGTTCAGTAGGTCAGATAGATTGACTGCAGTTTTCACTTACCATATTTTCAATTTATGATGGTTTTATCAGGACATAATCCCACCATACATCAGGGAGCATCTATATTTATTAATTCTTCCCTTCGCCCTGACATGTATAAGATTTCCTTATTTTCAAGGCCTGTCCCGGGATTCTATGCTTTCTCTCGATCTGTTTATCTTTGTACAGTACCATGTATACTGTTTTCTCCATGAGCCTTGGTGCCTATGGGTGATCTCCTTTTGGTTTCCACAGTTCTCCCGGTTTTATCCGCCTCTTTTTCCTTACGTGAACTTTTAAGATCAGAGTGTTAAGTTCTATAAACAATCGTATCAAGGTTTTTGTTGGGAGTTACAGCAAATTTTTATTTTGAGAAGAACCTCCATATTTCAAGGTATTAATCCTAACATCCATGGTCATTGTAAATCTCTCCATTAACTGAGTTCTCCTTCATTTCTTTTTTTTTTCTTTCTTTTTAAAAAATAATATTAGATTTCTCCAGAAAGGTCTTGTAGATGGTGTATTACATTTTCTTCAGCACCTTCGGCTCTCGTTGGTGATGTAGTATTTGGTAGTTGTTTTTCAAGTGCAGTAGCAAATAAGCTAAGAGAATTCAGTTAACTTTTATATTTCCTATGTGGCATTTTGTCAGACTCTTTCATTAGTTTGTCTCTTAATACTCTTGGATTTTACATGTAGAGAAGTAGAGTAACCAAAAATGATGACTCCCCTCCCGCTTTCCTGTTAGTCTGTAAACAATTTACTTATCTGTTTACTTATTTGTGTCTAGTACAAGATTTGGGTAGACACTTTGTTCAGTTTAAGGAAATTCTCTTCCCAGTTTTTAAAGAATTTGATCCTGGTTGGGGCGGTTCATGGCCTTGTTCCTTGATGTCCACCTCAGGACTGTCCGGGAGCTGGGCCTCTTGCACCTGCTGGACACAGACTTTACTGAATATGTGGCTGAGAGCTGCAAACCAGGGCAGCATCCCAGGAGAGGACCCTGGACCTGTAGCTCCTCACATCATTTGTGTCCCTCTAGGTGTCTCCCAGGAAGGCTTTTACCTTAGCAAATTGTTCCTTACTTATCACCGTGAGTAGTTCTGTGAAAATGCTAGCTGCGTAGTCCAGACACGTCACCAAGAGGGTGAGAGCAGGGTTCATGGTGGTTGGGTGGCAGCTCTTGAATTCTGCTCTCAGATAACTAACCTGCAAACCTAACCAACACCTGGGCTTCTCTATAAAGCAGGTGGCCCATTCACAGCAGGAGCTCACACAGATGTTGACTGGGGCCTTAGGAGAAACAGCCTGTTCTCTCTAAAAGCTGGAGGAGGAGGAAGCTCTTGGAGGTTATCTGGAGTCTGGCCAGGAGAGACGATGTCCCCGGTACCACCAAGGAAGTGGGACACTCTGGGAGTGCTGCAGCACAAAAGAGAAACAAATTTACCTACTAAGTACACCGCCGTCTGACTAGTCATTGTCTTAACTGTCTTAGAAGCCTTAACATGGAAATATTATTTTAAATATTATTTTAATTTGGGCATCTGGTTTACCAGCAGCTTGTTTTCTGACTGGGGCATAGATTTTGGTGTTCAGGAGAAGGTGCTTAGTGGCTGTAACATCCCAGAGTTCTTTTCTCCTGGATAGAGAACCATTTCAGATTTTCTGCCATCATCGTCTTCAATATATGCTAGCTAGGACGGAGCTTCAACTTGATTGGCTTTGGGATCCACCCCTTGGATTGGTGGAACATGCTTGGAAGTGTGTCTGGTGGGCTGTGGAGGCGTGGGCTTGGAGTCTGTGTGTAGTCCCTTGCCCCTTCTGTTCTGGCACTGTCCCCATGCTCTGCTTTCTGGCCCTTGTGAACTAAACATCTTTGCTCTGCCATGCCCCCACCATACATTTCTGCCTTTCAAAGGTCCTATCTTTGAATACAGTTGCATGTTGAGTTCTAGGGGTTAGGACTCCCGCATATGAATGTAGGGGCACAGTTCAGCCCACAAAGAGACTAATGCCGGTGTCTGGGGTCCAGGGAGGTGGAGGACACAGCCTTAATATATGGTGCCCCCATACGGTACTGTACAGCTGTAAGCACAGTCGCTCTACTGGACAGGTGGGACAGGCTGTTTCTCTGGGCTAGAGGGACAGTGGGGCAGGGTAGCATGGGGAAAGCTTTCAGGCCAGGCTCCCTGGAGAAGGTGGTGCCTGGCTATAGCTGACCCCTTGACCTCCCAGCCAACCCCGCTTCTGTTCCCTGTGGCTGGTGCCTGGGTGATCCAGGTCCCCCTGTGTCAGAAGCCCTGTCGGAGATACTTTGGTGCAGCCTGCCCCTTGGACAGGGCCCCTGGGTTCCAGTACCTCTTCTGTTGACATGTCATGTGGGTGCAGGTAGAGAAAGATGAATTAAATAAACCCAGAGAAAGAGCCTGCCCTTCTCTCAGCTTCCTGGGTTGCCCTTTATATCCAGTTGCCTGTGGAATGGCCAGAGGCCCACTCTTCCCTGAAACCCACCTACTTCTGGCTGCTTCTGGCTGCTCGCACTGGCTCTCGGCATTGTGTCTGTGACACCACTCAGAGCAGTATTTCAAATTTGTGGCCGAACCTGGATTCCTCCAGTACTGGATTCCAGATCCCCAGCTTCCTGCAGAGGCTGCCCTCACTCCTGCTGCCCTGACCTTGACCCCACTTCAAATATCTGAACAAAGCCCCAGGGCGGTGTGGGGGAAGGGGAGTCTCACTGCTGCAAGAATGAGAAAATAACATGGGCTCAAATGCAGAAAATAAATGTGTGGTCACAAAACTCCCTTCCCACATCTCTTTGGGATTCCTTTGAATAAAGACTTTTTTTTTTTTTTTCAGTGATAAGTCCTTTTAAACCGGAGGTCAGCAGTGGAATCCTTGAACTTTCATAGGTGATATACAACAGTTTTGCAGCCTCAGTGGTGAGGCTTTCATTTGCTTGTGTTTTAGTGTACGTACGCCTTCCTCCAAGGCAAGCTTTCATATTTCCATGATGGCTGAAGAGGAAAATCTATGCACCTGGGCGTCAGGGACCTTAGGGGCTAATGAGCCAGGTGAAGAGTTTATATTTTCTTAGAGCAATTTAGCAGCCAAATACCGAGTCTTTGTGGAAATTGCTTTATGGTGGTTATTTTCTTTTTTCCTTGTTAATAGCTGCTCCAGCAGGGCTGATGCAAGAGGCACACACGGAGTCATTGAACTTTATCGACCTGGGATTTTATAGCTTGGACTTTTCCCCAGAGAGAATAGTCACACTGAAAGCAGTTGCCCAGGAGGGTGTGTGACTTTCTCTCCTTGGCCCTGACTCTGACTTCTCCAGGGGAAGCCAAGTTTGCCAGTGTCTTTGGTCTTCGCGTTTGCTCCCTCTCTACAGAGCAACCCTCACAACCTCATCCTGAAGGGGTTGGAAAGCCAAATGCAAATCCACCCCACCCTCACGACGATACCAGAAAGAATTCTGGGTACCGAGGTCTGTTTGAATGTCAGATGAACAACAAATGGATGATTAGTATAACTACATCCCCTGCAATTATCTGGGACATACTCAGAGTAAAACTTACTTGCTCCTTACCTGAAATGCAGATGTAACTGGCTGCCTCGGTTTTACCCAGAGGCCCTACCGGAGTTAATCATTAAATATTTGCCCAGGCCCATGAGTCAGGTGTCTGCTCTTCCCACGGAGTTGGTAATCGAGGTGGTCAAGCCTCCTGTTAGGCTTGACCAGGAGGTCAGGCCCCGGCCCGGCCTTGAGATCCCAGGACCCTCCTGCCAAGAACTGGGCTGATGTGACCCAGCTTTTCCTCCTCCTCTGCTCACCCTACTACTAGGCGCAGTCTTGTTCCTCTCCAGACCTAGCTGGTGGGGCCCTTTTGTCTTGAGGCCGGGGAGCAGGTCTGTGTTCATGACCATCTCCCAAAAGCCAACTCGAGGAGCATGGCAGGTCCGGAGATTCTGGGCCTGCGTTCCCACGCGACAGTGGTGGCTGGAGCTGAAACAGCGCGGCTGGCTGTTTAGGGCCCACGGTTTTCCTTACTCTCCCCTTTCTGAGTCTCACCAGTTCCTGTTCAGTGCATGTCTACTGAGTGCTCTCTGTGTCCCAAATGGTGGAGGAACAGCAGAGACTTCCCGCACACAAAAGTCCTGCACTGTTGAGCCTCCTGCTTCTGCATTCACTAGATGAAGGTGGGAAAGAGCAGAGACCAGGAGGCTCTGGAGGGGATAAGCCAGCAGGAGGAAGATGAAGGTGGGCCCACAGTTGTACTGTTTTTTAAATATCAAGACATTGGGTGTGATTTCAGTGGCTGGAGTTGGGATGCACCTGAGAGAGGCCTCCAGCGCTTACCCCAGGAAGCTTCTTGGGGACATCATGGCAGGACAGGGCCAGCATGGGCTGCACGAGCTCTTTGGGAATTCTGGTCCCCATTTCCTGGGTGCTGATGCTGGGGCTGCTCTGCAATTGTGTGCTTTCTAGAGTGCTACAGGCTGGTGCGAAAGCCAGTGCCTGTATTTCGTGGGAAGAGCCAGCAGAGATTGGGGTACACCACATCCTTAGGGGGCCACCCCTACTTCCTCCCTGCTCCCTGGGAACCCAATGACAATTGCTCCTCACCAGCTGCTGACCTCCATCTGTGCTAGTGATGCTCCCACCCGAAGCCCCCTCCTTTTTCTCCTGGACTCTGCTGGGGTTGAAGGCAGTGTAGGCTCAAGAACTGGGGAGAAGCAGCTCCTGAGTGGATCCAAAGCTGCACTCAGTGTAGAAGAGCCCTGAGTAGCAAAACCCAGTGTGGGCAGCCTCCCATAGCCATCTCCTGTCCTTCCTGACAATGTGGTTGTGCTACCCCTGCCCCACTGCCTCAGGCAGCAAAGGACACACTGCCTTAGGCCAGAGGAGGAGCGAGTCTGTGTTCACTCTGAGTCTCCACTCTCCAATTCCTTTAAAGCTAAAGCCCAGGCAGACTCAGGGCTGGTCCAGAGCTGTGGTTAATCTGCACAGCCATTAGACCCCCTGGGAGGTTTTAAAGAGCAGGAGCAACACTCAACCAGTTAAACCAGGACTTCTCTCTGGTGCTGGCCGTTTTTACAAGACTCTCCAAGTACCTACTATGTGCAGCCAGGATAAAAATGAGCGTTCATGTCAGAACCCAAGACATGGCTGCAAAGAATGGCAAAATCCAAGACATGGCTGGAAAGAATGGCAGTTACAGAGTATGTAGTTGTTATTAAAAGTTGAGCATCCCTAATCCAAAAGTCTGAAATCTAAAATGCTCCAAAATCCAAAACTTTTTGAACCCCAGTGTGATACCAGAAGTGGAAAATTCCGCACCTGACTTCCTGGAACAGGTCACAGTTGGAACACGGGTGTCCTGAAAATGGTGTCTAAAATTACCTTTGGACTGTATATGAAACATAAATGAATTTTGTGTTTCGACTTGTGTCCCATCCCCAAGATATTTTATTACGTACGTGCAAATGTTCCAAAACCCCCAAAGCCTGAAATTTGAAATATTTCTCTCCCAAGCATTTCAGATAAGAGATACTTATCATATAATAGTGCCAGGCACGTTTTGGCTTTTATGTATGTTGACTGTTCACATGCCATCAGTAAATGTGTAAAGGCATGAGTGAATCTGTTACTACAAGTTGCCTTGAAGCCAGCGCCTTACTGAGACAGAAGGGACAGGAGCACCCAGATTCCCCCTTCAGCCTCAGCACCTTCATCCCTCACATCTCCCACTCCTGTGCGCAGGAAGACATTAACCCCAAGTTACGAAGACATTTAACCAGTGGACGCTCGTTTGCTCTGACATTTCAATTCAGATTGACACCTGTGTGAACCTTGGAATTTTTATTTAGAAACTTTGCTGGTTGATTGAATGATTCCTTGCTGGAGCTGTTTGGAGACTCAGATGAGCTGAGGGAGAGGGGGGCCATGTCTGGCAGCACCAGCTCGCAGCCTGGGTGGGAAGGTGACCCGTGAGCAGTGTCAGGAGTGATGTTTGCAATGTGGAGTGTCCGTGGTTCTCTGTGGACCTGGCAGGGCTGTGGGACCCAGGGGGTCCTGAAGCTGGCTCCTGTACTGTGGTGCCACAAGGCAGTGCCCAGGATTGCTACTTCCTGTTAATGATCAAAATAAGCCAGAAATCCAGGTTTTTGAATAAAACATTCAGATTAGTAAGCACTTAATGCCTGCCATCCCATGTGTGCCAACAGGGTGGTCAAACCAAACAGCTGTGGGGTGTGCTTTTGATCCTCTTTCCTGGGACAGCGGGGATCATTTCAGTGGGAATGGAGCCCCTGACCCCAGTCCCCGTGGGGTGCTGGAGGGCGGGTACCCTTTCTGGAGAAGCTCCTTGGCCGTTCTTGGTTTTCTGTTGCATGTGTCAGGGGTCTGGGAGGTGCCCTGTGAGGGTGGGTGTGCCTTGGGGCTCATCCTAGAGGAGACCCCACAGCAGGGTATACCCGGAGGGACAGGCCGAGGTGGGACGTTTGTTGTTAGTAAACTCTGAATAAGCAAGACGTGGAAGCAGGACTGTCTTGAGTGTTGTATTCAGTTATAAAACACCAGAGTAGGGACCACACTCCAGACCTGGCCTGGGGTCTATAGGGCAGGCGAGCTGGGGGCTGCAGCACAACTGGATAGTGAAGGGCAGCTGCCCCCTGATGTAGAGGCGGTGGGGCCGGGTGCCGGGCACGCCTCTTTGCTCCTGCCCCCATGAGAGGTGCAGCCATAGCTAAGAAGTGAGGTGAGGTTGCTAGGTGGGCCTGGGGTGACTGCAGCCTGTGGCTTTTCAAGAGACCGAAATTCAGATATTCATGCGGAAACCATCGCATTTGGTGTCCACCCAAGTCCATGCCCATTTTAGGGATCAGAACATCAGAAACTAGAATGGGTGCCTCTTTTCTGTGCTTATGCAGTCACGGTACGCTCCGTGGTATCTAGACCAGACGGGCCGCGCTTGCGAGGCCCCAGGAGAACGTGGAACTGAGGCCGCGTCAGGTGAGCACACAGGAGAGTACCTGGAGTTGGGAGGCCCAGAGTGTGCCTGCGCCCACACCACCCGTGCCCCGTGAGCAGATGCCGTTCCGTGCCACCTGAGGGCCGTGAAGAGAAAGGAGACCCTGTAGGTCACATGCTCCATAAACTGGGGATTGTGATGAACACTTTGTAGCTAAGGAGTGTGTGCTTGTGATTAAAGCCACTTTCCTCCCTCAGCAGACCGCTAGGGTGTCCCTGGTGCACAGTTACTATATGCAAGAGTCTAAGTAGAATTGGAATTACGGGTTTAGGATCATTTCTTTGTCTTTATCCCTAAATCTCACTAGTGCAAATAACTGGCCACAGACTATCTTGCATTATGAAGAGTCTTGTTAGGTATGTTCTTCCTTGTCCTTTCCTGCTTTCCTTCCATCCATTTACACATCCATCCATCTGTTATTTTGTACAAACATACATTCACCCACTCAATCATTCCCCCATCTACCTATCAACCTCTCTATTCATCCGTGTATCCGTTTGCCCATCCATGTATCTTTTATCCATTCATCCATGTATATAGCCACATTTAGCTAGCATCCATCCGTGTACCTACTCACCAAACCCTTCCTCTCCCATCCATCAGTTCATGCCTCATCCATCTGACCATCACCCTCCTTCCTTCCCTCCCTCCATCCTTCCCCACCTTCCTCCATCATTCCGCCCTCTTTCCATCGCTCCTTCCCTCCATCCTCTCTCCCTCTGTACTAGAGGAAAACTTCTTTTCCCTGCCACTCTCCAGGTTCTCTGCCTGGGACTTCTGAATTAGCCTGAGGAAAGGTCCATGGAAGAAAGTCTACTCAACCACTCAACCATGCAGCGCACACTGTGGGAGAAGCCTCGGCGAAGAGTGACCCAAAGGGACACTCTTAGGTAGCATCTCAGCAAAGAACAGTGAAACATAAGACAAAAGGAAGGATTCAAGTTAATTGAGCAAATTGTGGGGTGGCGAATGTATGGGAAAGGGGTGGAAAATAAGGTCTGTTAGTACAGTCTGTTATGTGAAACCTCGGGTGTGTCTGCAGGCTGATAGATGGCAAAGTTGACTCTAGAGATGAACTTTTGTTCTCTCTGGTAGAGGGGAGGGGAGCATCCCTGTCAGTTTATGTCCGTATTTTAGTCAAATGGGGAGGGCAGAGCACTTTTGCTGAATCTGCTTCCTCATTGCCTGCAGCTCAAAAATGGTCCTTATGCCAAAGTGGCATGTTTTAGGGTAGTGTCCAACCCAGAGAAAGAAAACCATCAAGAATAATACAGAAAACATCCATGTCGCCAGCTTGAACAGTGTTTGACATTTTGTCACCTTCGCTTGGGCTGCTGGAAGTATATGGCCCCCAGCAACAGGGTTTCCTCACCCCGAGAGAAGGGTCCTCTGACTTTAAAGCTGATCTACGCCTTGCTGGGACACTTTGTTGCTGTCAGGCTAGATGAGTGTATCCATGTGTGGTCTGTGGGGTTGTGTTGCATCTAGGAATGAGAGTAAATGTGCCACTATGTCCTGCAGCCACTTCCCTTCTGCTTAGGGTCACCTGTGTGTGGTTCGGGCTCCTTCGTTCTCATGGCTCTGGAGTCCACGGGTAGGAGCTACCACAGCTCAGTCATGCAGCCTCTGAGTGATCTGGATGACTTTTGTCCCCAGCTGCCCAGTTCAGCTGCTTTTGACGTCCTTTCTCTTGAATGTGGCTTTGACCTTTTTTACAGGATTGACATAGAAGTTGAATTGCTGGCCAGCGTGGTGCCTTCCCCCAAGTCCTTGGCAGCTCTGGCACAATCCAGCATTTATTTACCTCTTTTGGGACTCCTGTCCCCAGGGATGGAGGGTGTCACAGTTGTGGTCAGCAAACACTAAATGACTTGCTCCCAGAGGTCTAGTGGCGTCTTTCTCAATACTCACTGAATGCTGTGGTCCAGGGTGGCTGTCTGCAGCCTGGCCTGGGTCTCTGCTGGGGAGGTATTACTACACTTGACTATGAGAAAGGGGCCCTCTCGGCCATCACCACCTCTTGGGGACCCCCAAGTCTCCAGCCTTAGCCTGCTGCTCCACTACCGGTCCCAGAGATTACTACCTTTCTGAGGCTGGCCCTGTCTTTCTGTTCTATTTTTACTGGCCCTTCTCACCACTCTGTTTGAAGCAGGGGGTTATTACAGGCAGCTCTCGCCGCCGCTCTGACCCAATGCCTGCATTTCTTCCTCTCCTGCAGTTCTGTCCTCAAAGAAGAACCAAAGGCAGCGCTTTCTCTTGCGTGGGAAGTTTCAGCCTGCCGGGGCAGCCCTTTGGTGAATCCTCATCAGCCAGAGCTCCTTTAATGCCCAGGTTCACACATCGGGGCCAGAGCTCCCAGGCCCTTCCCCGTCCTGGCCGCCGCAGTTCTGCTCAGCTTGGGGGAGGAAGTTGCTGAGTTCTTGCCACTTTAGGAAACGGCACACAAATTCACATAGGCAGCCCTTGGCTGCTGATCACGCCAATATGCAGGAACGGAGCCCGGGCTCCGCAAGCGCTGGTCTCTACGAACCCCTGGCGTCTCTTGAATATTCACATTTCCTATTGCTGGTTTTCTTTCTCTCCCTACAGAGACCTGGCCGCCATGCCACGTAGCCCAACATCCAGCGAGGACGAGATGGCTCAGAGCTTCTCCGACTACTCCGTGGGCTCTGAGTCTGACAGTTCCAAGGAAGAGACCATCTACGACACCATCCGGGCCACGGCAGAGAAACCAGGTGGTGCAAGGATGGAGGAGAGCCAGGGCGACACGCTGGTGATCCGTGTGGTCATCCAGGACCTGCAGCAGACGGTGAGCCCCTCCAAATTGTCACGCTCTGCTCCGTGTCTTTTGTGCTTTTACCCACGTCTGGGTGGTGTAGATCATGGCTTGAATACCGAAGGCATGTACTTTCGGTTCACTCTGGACTTGCGGGGCTAAAGATTCTGGACTGATGATCCTTGTTTGCTGTAGACTTCTGCCCCAGCGCTGGCTCCTCTGGGCTCCCTTCCTCCTCACTTCCTACTTCAGTCTACAGCATTCACTGGGCACTTATTTTAGTCCATTGTGTGTTACTGTAATGAAATACCTAAGGTGGGCTACTTTGTAAAGAAAAGAGTTTTGTTTTGGCTCATGGTTCTGGAAGTTCAAGGTCAGGGGTCTCATTTGGTGATGCTTCCTTGGTGGCAGAGTATGTGGTACAGGCAAAAACAGGGCAACACATGTATGTATCTGTCTGGGCTTTCCTTTTTCTGATAAAGCCACCAGGATCCGACTCTGGGGCTCCATCCTGGGGGCTGTTAGGAGGTGATCTGAGGCCAGAGGTGGGATTCGAGGTCCGGGGTGGAGTTCTGGAACACCCCATGGGTCTTCCTGCGCCCCTGTCAGGAAGGTAAGGGAAGAAGAGAGGACTCAAGGAATGTGTCACTTCACTTTCCCTGGCCTTCCCAGGAGGTGCACTTGGCTGCAGAGGCGGGCTGGATGTGTAGGCCAGCCCAAGAAGACAGCCATGATGATTTAGTGAGTCAGTACCTAGCTGTGTGTGTACACTCACGTGCACACTTGCCCATCCTCCCCCTCACCTCTCTTTATTCATGTGAGTACAGGACTATATTTGCACACAGTCACTGTCCACTCCACTTAATATCCAACATATCCCAGGACCCTGGGTTCACAGTCTCTATTTGTTACAGCTTGTGTTTAGTTGTCTCCCCATAAAGCCTCATGCAGTCATAGATGAGGCGCTTTCAGGGGTGGCTAGATCTAGAGTGTCTGACTGATTCATGGTGCAATGCTAGGATTATGGGTGGGTAGTTACTAAATCATTCCACTGATTGGTTTGGCACCTGCCCTAATCCTGGCAGCCTAGATAGAATAGAAAGGTGGAATGAAGCTGCTAAGGGCCCTTGCTTGCTTTTGCTGTCTTCTGCCTGCCATGAACTGATTCTCCTTTCGGATGCCCCTCTGCCATGCACACCTGCCTTGGAGCCAGCGAACTATGGACTCAAACCACTACAAACTGTGAGCCAAATAAACCTTTCCTTCTTTAACTTTGGGTTTTGGGTATTTTATCTCAGCAATGAGAAAAGTAACTAAGACACTCTTCTAGGAGTAAATGCCTGTTGACAGCTTTTACAGTGGCCTAATCTATTTCCAGGTCTGTGTTTTGTTTTGCCCTTTAAATGGAGGGGGTTAACGTTGAGTGTTTTTAGGAAGAGTTCCTGAGGACAATGCCATCTCAGTGAGTGTATGGTTGATCGGTGTTATTCACAATACTTGCATTCTATAAAGTACTTTGTGTTTCATAGAGATACCACGTTTAATTTAGTGTTTACCCACTAACTTTGAACTTGAGGCCAATAGTGCCATAACTCCTACTTGCATGAGGCTCATCACAGCCATACCTTGCTTAGGAATACTTCACTCTTTAGCACCGTGGTAGAGGGCATTGTTTTTTTTTTTTTTTTTTTGGTGCTGGGGATCGAACTCAGGGACTTGTGCTTGCAAGGCAAGCACTCTAACCACTGAGCTAAATCCCCGGCCCTGGAGGGCCGTTTTAAACAGCAAAATGTGAGCAATGTGGCACTAAATGGACCGCAATGACATGTGGGGAACCTCTGCATCAAGCAACTCGCGTTAGTTGCTACTTTTGGCATATCTATGAATGATCACAAAGGCATAGGAAGCATTGTGGGGTTAACAAGTGAATTTCCTTGGGTAGGCACATCCGCAACTGCAGAACTCACACGTAACAAGGATTGACTGTATGTCAAAAATGTTTACTTGTTGTCTCTGGCTCAGATGTTCTTTTTCTCTGTATTGTATTTTTTTTATTGTGAGCCTTTCTTCTTTGTGTCCTCTCCTTGCCCCGAGTTTTGCTTTAGAGAATCTGATTTGCCTTTTCCATTCTGTAGATACTGTACTTCTCTGCTTTTGCTTTCTGGCCTAGACATCTAAAGAATTGGCTTGAGTTGCTAGACAAGGAAGTGTTTATTATTAGTCATTCTTGGTTTTTCCTGGAGAACCTTGTGACCTGCAGATTCTCTTTTTCCCTCCCTTTGAGGATGTTTCCCTGTATGCCGTAACTCCTCTGTGTTACGGGTCGGGCTCTTCTCTATATTGGGGCAGTAATCAACCTCCTGTTGATTTCCATCCCTGTATCTGTGTCTCTCACTGCCTCCATTGTGACCACTTTCTAGTGTGTTTGTACAGTAATCCCAGAGTCTTCATGTACTGCAAGCTCAGGTGGATCAGTTCAGCAACTTGCAATTTCTAATCTATTGTAGTCATGTTATTCTGACTTTCCATTTGTTTTCATAGCCGTGTGCTCTGTCTTTTTGAGAATTATTCTTTCAGGTTGTTTGTTTGTTTTATGTCTTATCGCTTTATTCCCTAGCATAAAGCTCTCTAGAGGACTTTTCTTCCTTTAATTGGGGCGTATTTTCACCCAGATCAGAGGCTTGTCTGATTCTTCACATGCTCTTTCTTCCTTATTTAGTGCTTTTTGTGTACTGTTCTTTCATTATTATCTGTGCTGTCTCTCTCCATCCTGTTCAGTTGAGTAGCAGCATTGTGGTCTTGTTCTGAGAATACACAAGTGAGCCTTCCTGGCCTCCCTTGTGAAACTAGACATGTCTGTCTGTCTGTCTGCCTAGGTTTTCAGGTAAAAATTATTTAGCTTAGGGTTACTGAGACACAACGCCTGACACCCACAGCTTAAAGGAGGACAAGTTTAATTTGGTACATGGTATAAAGGGATTCGGTCCATGGTCAGCGGGTTCCATGGCAGGAGCATCGTGGTTGAAGGACATGGTGAAGCAAAGGTGCTTAGTTCTTGATGGCCAAGAAGCAGAGCAAAGGAACAGGGTTAGAGGGAAGGAGCCACCCAGACATACCCAGAAGTGTGCTTTACTAATCCCCTGCGGGCTTCTTAATCCAATTGAGTTCACATATCAGGATTAAGTGTCACAGATGTGTGTGTGGGTGGGTGAGTCTTTCTGGAAGGTGGGGGCCCCCTTTTCTTCCAAGATTGTCTTAACTACTCTTCACTGGGACCCCTAGGTGAGCACTATGTCTCATCCTCATCCTCCTCCATCATTCGCAAATGATGAGTCCCCAGCCCTTGGAGGATTTCTGCTCAGTAAACATCCCTGCAGGAGGGTCTGTCCAGACAGCTGGCCCACTCACCCGCCTCATGTCTCCTCAGGTCCTGCCCAGTCAAGCAGTAGGTGACAAGGACCCCACGGAGCGTGAGCGGGGCACATCCCCCACCAAGCTTTCATTTCTATGTGGCTGTCTGAGGGTAGCATTTCTAGCATTGAGTGGTGCGTGTATGTTGTTCAGGATACTTTTGGGGTGATTTCTATGTTTTGGGTCACATGGTCTGAACTTCTTGGCCCCTGAATGTTGGGTTTCTCAGTGACTTCCTTTCAAGGGTGGAGATCCCTGCACCCCATCACTGTAAATCATCCTCACATTGCAGGGCCAGCAGCCACCTGATCTCCTGTCCCTGGTGTTGCTTATTGATAAGGGGGGTGGGAAGAGGGGACCAGGAAGTCTTCTCTTGGATTTCGGACCTGAGACCTGAATGTCCAAATTGAGAGGCCAGAGGAGGTAAGGAAGGATGTGGCTGCTGAGGTTGGGCACAGACCAGAGCAAGTGTCCCTTTGCTTGCTGCCCAGGGGTGGGGGCAGGGATGGCTACTCCAGCAGAGACACAGCACATAGCCCTGTACTGGGCCAGTCCTAGCACATGGGGACCCTGTGGATATGATCTATGCAGGGGAATCCCAGACTGTGTACTTGTGCTGAGAGTACATTTATAACTTCCCTGAGAGGTACCACATGCCAGACACTGTATTAGGTCTTTTTTTTTTTTTTTTTTTTTTTTGGTACTGGGGATTGAACTCAGGGCCTTGTGCTTTGTTTTAGGTCTTGGTATGTGTTGTGTGGTATAGTCTTTGTTGCAGTCTTGAGGTTGGCAGTGTTCATGAGCTTCTTTGTTGAAGTACAGCAGACCTATAACAAGGGCCGGCATCTTCAGTGCCCAAGCGGAACACAGCACATGACCATAGCTGAGTGAAGAGGAAACGCCGCCCACCTGTGCCCCTGCCATCAGTGGGAGAGGTTCATGATTAAAACTAGTTTGCATGGGGACATGGAAGATTAGGCTCCAGAGCTAGTGAGAGACAGAGCAAGTGGCCTGGGGACACTCAGCCTTGGGCCTGGGAACCTGCTGGATGCTGGTGTTCACTATGCCTGTGCCTTCTTGGTACCCAGGCCTGATTTGCACCTGTGGATGGTGCTCGCCCATGTAAGAAGCGACAGGGCATGGAAGTCAGCTGGGATGTGTGCTTGGGGACAAGGCACTGAGAGCCCCAGGGCCTCGAGGTCCCATCTGTCCGGTGGGGACATACGCTGTTGTGTGAAATGACGCAGCCCAGAACACATTGGTCATCATTACTCTGAAAATCTGAAATCCAAAATGCTGCAAGATCCTAAACTTTTTTTAATGGTAAACATGACAGCAAGTGGAAAATTCACACTGTGAAACTTCATTTCATGCAAAAATTATGCAAAATGTTGTATAAAATCACCTTCAGGCTATGTGTGTAAAGATATATAGGAAGTGATAAAATTTGGTATTCAGATTGGGGTCCCATCCCCAAGATACCTCATTATGTACATGCAGAGTTTCCAGAGTCTGAAATCTGAAACACTTCTGTGCCCCAAGCTTTGGGGTGAGGAATGCGCCTCCTGCAGGAGGCACACACCGAGCACCATGAACGTGTCTGTCACTGTCCTCCGTGGAACAGTTCTGTGCTGTCCCTCTTGGGGGGCACTAGTCACTTAGCTGGAGGAGGCAAAGGCCTTTGTCATCCACCATCGAGATGCTCCATCAGCAGGACCAGGCACTGGGGAAGGTCACAGGGTTGTCGGGGGGGAGGGTAGCACCTACAGGTTGGGGCAGCCCCTGTACCACTGTCCAGAAAGCCCGGCTTTGCATCTCCGCCTGCTTTGGACCCTTCCCGGCAGAGTCACCTTCACAGGGCATGGGCGGCTAGGGCTCGTTTCCCCAGTGGCATCTTGTCCTGCACAGTAGTGCCAGGAACCAGTCAGGAGTGGCCACAGTGACTCCTGCTCTCAGCCTGAAGGTACAGGGACGCTTTGTGAAGTGGGGGCCTCCAAGGGGGTCAGTCTCCACTTTCAGGAGCATAATCATTTCTGGAACTTCCTGAAGACCACTTCTCTTTACTCTGTTCAAGACAAAGCCCCCGGACGCTGAGACCAGAAATCCCACGGGCACAGGCTCTCGGCAACAGAGTGGACATTGTTCCACGTGCCGTCCCTTGTGGGTTGAGTCCTCTGTGTCTAGCGGGGGACCTGAGACAGCTCTGGCGTCCTGCCTGGAGGAGCCGAGCAGAGTTGCCAGCGAGTTTGTCCTTGAGGCCCCAATGCCCGCCCACTGGTAACAGTGCCAGGAGAAGCTGCCAGGGCTGCCCCTCTACTGCCAGGCATGGACCCCTTCCCTGGTCTGGTCCAGACCCTCTGCCCCTTGCCGAGTGACTGTTGTTTCATAGCTCATGCTTCCAGTGAGACCGAAACTTTAAAGCTTTCAACAAGGACCTCGGACAGTGCCAACAGCATTCCAGGTGCACGCAGAGGCCCAGCCGGGCTGGGTAGGTGGGTTTAGCGGGTATGCAGGGGCCGTCGTGGGCTCTGGGCCTGTGGGAGGCAGCTTCCTGGATCATTCTGAGAGTGCACTGTGGTGGGATGCTGGCACTGCCATTCAGCTTGGCCTTTAAAAAAAGGACCATTGCCAAAATCAATACCAACCAAAGCAAATTCTTCTGTTATTGATATTTTTGGAGGATGGTGAACAAGGAAGTGGGAACGAAGCTGGCAGCGAGGCAGAGGTGCAAGGCAGCTCAGGTTTAATCCACTTTGAATAGTTCGTCGAGGGGAGATTGGAGCAGAAGCACCGTGGGGCTGTGGTGTGCTTCTCAGGCAGGGCTTCTTGAGGGTCTCCGGCACCAGCCCTTTTGTTCCCCCTGTGTGGCGCCAGCAGCCGTGTCCTCACACAGCCCGAGTGTCTCAGCAGAGGTGCCGGGGCCCGCCCACCTCCTGGCAGGTGCTTCAGGAAAATGAGGGTTTCCCTTTTGCTCTAATCAGGGCTTCCATTTATTAAATAAATGCATCTCCAAGTCACATATTTCATTTACCAAAAAGCTTTTCAGCTGCTTGTCTGACCCCCTCAAAGGCGATTTATTGCCATTCATCTATCCTTTCTCTCTCTCTGTCTTTGACACTCTTTCTCTCAAATTCCTCCCCCAAAGTAGCAGCCCCAGATTTTCCAGACCTGGAGGGCTCTGCTTCTCCTTCCTGTTGTCCCTGCCTCCCTTTGGCTTGCATCAGCTGATGAAATGCCCCTCAATCTACCATCTGCTTCCACATGAACTGTCCCATACGCCTGACTCCAAAGTGACCTTTGCCTTCTGTTGACCTTTATGATCATAGTGGAGCAAACTGGTGTCCCCTCCCCCTATTTCTCAACCCCCTCTGATTCTTCAGATCACAGGCACCTCAATCGTCTTGTTTGCCTTTTATGTTTGAGGTTTCCTGTGCTTTTGAGTATTAGGAGGGTGCTGTCTGTCTTGGTGTTTAAGCCGTGTCCCCATTTAGGGGCTGAGAATGAAGGCCTGACTGCTGCCCCTCATTCTGCAGGACCAGGAGGTGGCTGCTGTGGTGGGACAGGCAGGAAGGCTCTGTACAAACAGTCGGCCACCTCGGGAAATCACGTTAGAGTGCTGGATGGTGTGATCTCTGATTCAGGACTCTCGGGTGGGGAGAGCTGCCGGTCTCCCTTAGGGGTCCTGGGAATCCATGCTTCCTGGAGCAGGCAGCCTGGGCGGCGATGGAGACCACCCTGAGCAACAGCCTCTCTGTTCTGCTCTGAAAGGTTGTCCTGCGTCCTCTAGGACACGTTTTCCCAGAGAATCTGGTTCTACTTGGGTTGCCTTCCATGCATCCTTTGCGGTGTCTTCAGAGCACTGAGCAGGGACTGGCAGGAGGGCTCTTGCCAAGGAGGAGCTCCCGCAGCTGACACTCAGAGCTTACGTGCTCATTCCTACAGGACACCGTTTTCTGGAAGCCCTGCCCTCCCTTCACTCTCCATCTCTCTGCTTCCTGCTCCTCTTTCCCAGCCCAGCTCAGGGTGGCTTCCTCGGTCCTCCTTGGGCTCACACTGCTTCTAACCCAGGGTCTTCCTGTCCCCGGTTCTGCAAAATGTCATCCACTCTAACTTCTCCAACATGACCTCTCAGAGGGCCACCTCATTTTCCCAGACTTGTTTCTCTGTGGAAAACCCAAAGGCCCTTGACTAGCGTGGCTTCCCCTGTACCTCCATGCTTGGCCTTGCTCTGACTCGTTCTCTCAGCCGGTGGCCACCTGTTTAAAACAAAAAACAAAAGCAATCCAAACATGGTGGTGCATGTCCATCACCTCAGCACTCTGGGAGGCTGAGGCAAGAGGACTGCAAGGTCAAGACCAACCTGGGCAACTTAGCAAAATTCTGTCTCAAAAAAAATTTTTATTTTTAAGGAATGGCAAGGGAACTCAGTGTGAAGACACTGAGTTCATTCCTAGTACCTCAGAGAACAAACAAAACAAAAACACAAAAACAAAAAACCAACCAAACAGGGTCATTGAGTTATAATTTACAACCGATAGAAGTCACTTATTTTAAGCATATAATTAAATGATTTTTAGCAACTTGACTGACTTGCGCGACCATCGCCACCATCCTGGTTTGGAGTATTTCCACTACTTCCCGAAAACCTCTCATGCCTATTTACAGGGAATCTTCCTTCCACCTCCAGCACTGTGACCGCTACTCTACTCTCTATATCTACAGATTTGCCTGTTGCAGACGCTTCACAGAAACAGAGCAGTACAACGTGTGACCTTCTGTGACAGCTTCTTTCACCTGGCTCTTTTGCATTGTGATACCTATTACAGTCTGTTCCTTTCTTTTTGTTGTCAAGCAGTGTCTCACTCTGGGCAGACCCATTTTGTTAAGGCTTTCCCAGGTGGTGGTTGGTTGGATTGTTTCTCCTCTGGGCTATCGGGATCTTCTCTGATTCGGTTAGTAGATCCAGAATGCAGAGTCACCCTGAACTTTGATCTCCCCAAATGCCTTAACTAACCTGTGCTCAAGTCTCTTTGTTTTGCCTCCTAAATCCCCACTGAATCTGCATTCTCTACATCTTTATCACCACCTCCCTCACACCTATCCCCAGCATCTTTCTCTTTGCCACCAGAACGGTTTCCAACCAGACCTTTCTGTTGGGTTTTCCACACATACCCAACGTGAATGTTTTCCACATAATCATGGTGGTCACTGCATTGTATACAGCCCTCCCATGGCTTCTTAGCATTTTTGGATGAAGATGTAGTCTGTACCAACCTGGGCAGATCTTCTGCCAGACTTTGATGGTGTCTTTTTGACTGCACTATCTCTTGCTTCTCAGTTGTGACTTCACAGTGGAGTGTTCAGGGGGCTGCTTAATCAGGGTCATCCCCTGAAGGGTCCCATGTGTGTTTTGCTGTACCCCAGCAGCTGGGATGATAGAATACCACTAGTTGCCTGGTGAGAGAATGGAGTCACTAAGACCTTCCTTTGTTGGGTGAGGAAGGACATCTGAGCTGAGCCCTGGATGCTGGCAGGTTTGTTCAATGAAGATGTTTGCCCAGAAACTTCTGGGCACAGGTGGATGTGAGCTTGGTGCTTTGAACCCACAGAGGAGGCTGAGAGCTGCCACCTGGAGTTTGGTGCCTGTAGCCGAGAAAAAAGGCAGGTGTGGAGCTGTGCAGAGCCACAACCAGACTTATGATTGACGATGGCTGCTGAGCAAAGATTTAGCATAGATTACGTGTGCGCTGGGTTTGGAAAAGGTGGGCGTGGCTTTTCTGCAGAGAGGAGGGGCAAGTAGGGGACTCCAGCAGGACAGGTTCCTCCTGGGTGAGGTCCCAGCGTGAAGCTCTTGCTGGAGAATATTCTGGGGTACAGGGTCCTTAACTAGGACTTGAATCAACAAGTTTTAAATAGAAATTCATTTGGGGCTAAAAACTTGATTAGAAATTACTCATATGTGACCTTGATTGAGCCAGTTTTCTGCCCTGAAAAAAACAAAAGCCATCAAACGGGATGACAGTGTTGACAACAGCCTTCATTTAGATACTTGGAGTCTGTGGACTGTGGCCCAGGACGCTCCTCATGCACCAGAGAGGCCCCAGGAGGCCAAGGAAGGCCTCAGATCTTCAGAAGCAGTTCTGGTTTTGTTTTTAATTTAGAGACAATTAAAAAATACAAAAAAAAGTGTCAAAAACAGTCTCATAAACCTCAGTGTATCTGTCATACAGAGTTGACATTAGTGAGCTTTTATCACTTTTTAATGATAGGAATAAAACATGACTGATAAAGTCAAAGCCATCCTCATTCTCATTTCTAGTGCCCTCGGATATAAGCATTGTCATGAATCCACTGAGAATCCTTCTTTTTTATTTCTTTTTTCTTAGTACGTGTTTGCAGTACATGATTACATTTATCACGGGAGGTTTGTTCATGTACAAACATATCTTTACTTTTTGTCCTCTTCCTGTCCCATTCCTCTCTGTTCCCTCCAAATTCTTGTTCCCCTTCCCATTTTCAAAAGCTCTATTTCCAAGTTTTTCTTCAATTCTCTTTTTTTAGGCCCTTTTCCCTTCCTTTCCTCTCGCCTCTCTCCATCTTTTCTCCCTACTTCCTATTATCTTTTATTTTGCTCTTTATTTATATTTGGGGTTTCTCACATAAAGAGAAACCATGTGCTATTTAAATTTATGCATCTGATTTATTTCACTTAATAGTATGGTCTTGAGATACTTACCTTCTTTTTCTCTGTATCAGTTACTATATGACATCGTATCATTGGATTAAAAAAATACCATACTGGGCATGCCATTTATAACTTGGCCTTTTTCACTTGGCATCATATTTTTGAGATTTGGTTTTATTGATATTATCCACTCATTATTCATCCATCATTCATCTACCCACCAATCCACCTGTCATTCATTTACCTCTCCACCCATCCATTCATCCATCCATCCACGCACCCACCTATCCACCCATTCATCCATCCATCCATCCATCCATCCATCCTCCATATATCCACCTATCCATCAAACTGTCCATCTCCCCATCTGTTCATCCATCCACCCGTCTCCTCATCCATTCAAATAGCCATCTCAGCACCCATCCAATCTGTGCACTCACTATTTTGCATTATAGAAATACATGGTTAAGATCTTTGGTCTTTGCTTTGAGTGACCCAGCTATGTCCTTTGTTGTATGCACTTGGATAACCTTCGGGAGGGAGCAAAGGCATGAAATTTGGTTTTCTTTGTGATTTCATTAATTGGTTGCTAAAGCCAAAGAGAGCTCCCTTCTCACTCCTACTCTTCCACTTCTGCCTTCTCTAATACCTCGATAATAATCCGCCTTACCATGTTTCAGTGGAGTGGATCGAACCTTATGGCATTAGTCAGGAAATGTGTGAGTCATAAATCGTTTAAAACAGGGGAGGTCCTGGGACCCTGCACTGGAAGGTACCAAGACAAGTCACGTCTCGATCCTGCTGGTTGTTACTTCTCACTCATTTCATGCTTGCAGAAGGGAGAGGGACTCTGTTTTCTTATGTGCCATTTTGAAAGAACCAAAAAGTGAGTTAACTAGCATTAGTTGATTCTTTGTGTTGTACAGGTTCTGTGCCGTACCTGCCTCTCCTGGATTTAGGTTGAAATTTTATATGTGAGGGCGGCCCAGCTAACAGGGGTCTCTGGAGGCCACGCATAGCTGTCTGGACTAATGTGCTCTTCTGCAGAAGCTCAGTTAATTCCTAGTTGAGTCTCTTTGAGAAAATACTGTCTGGGAAAAGTGGCTTTGGCCTGGAGTGGCTACACATTTTGTGTGAAAGCAAGGGGAACATTGTGGCTCAGAGGCCATGCTGGTGCAGAGCAGGTCCCCTCTCCTCTGCTGGTGTGTCAGCTGGTGAGAATCGCCTATACCAGGCCCTGAAGCATCAGTCTTTCATTTTCCACGTTAAATCCAAGAGCAAGGCTTTTCCCACTACCTGGGCTCTGTGGTTGGATTTTCATGATCCTCTAGCCTATGTCTGATTCTGTTCCTTCCAGCATTGGCCTTTCCCCCCCGCACCTCCCTTCTGGGTTGACACAGCGCTGTCCTTCCACCAGCATGGAAGTGCAGCAGCCACACCTGCTCTTCCCCCTCCCCGTCATTGCCATCCTTCCTGCTGGGTTGGTCTTCGTGACTGTGGGTCCAGCTGTTCATTGGTGGGGACAAGGTGATTGTCCCCTTAGTTCTGGCACTGACTCCTGCAACTGCATGGCTCCAAGAACACTGGGAAGTTTGGAGTGTACCTGCTTGGGCATGGGGCCTTAATCCCTACTTCCGGAACGCATGCTGGCGTGGTGCATCTAACGCTGTTACCGAGCTGGCCACAGGCGCAAGTAAGTGCTTTGTGTTTGTGGTCAGAACCATTTAATTGCCTTTCTCTTGTTGCCTTGCTACTCCACTCACTTGATTGCTTCTGAACTCACTTCTGTGGCCGGTGTCTGCCCGTCTGCTTTGCAAAGGCCGCACCTGAGATTGTGGCTGTCTAAAGAGGAAATTAGCGCATCTCCAAGGAGCGCACGAACACCCGTGGATCTTACCTGACGATAACAGAGACCGCTGCACATCCCCTTTGCGGTAGTTGGGAGAAATAGCCCGCCTGCCGTATCTCCCTGGCATCAAATGGCCACTATTAGGCTTTATTATTTGAAATGTTCTTCTAATTGAAGAAGTGAACCCACAGCCATGTTATTCCTTATTAGTGTCTAGACACACAGAAGCACGAGTTGGCGCTTGGGCTTCTGCCTCCTTTAGTCAGGCCGCCTTGTGGCTCAAGGTCACTCGTTGTTTGCTCTTCCACTTAAAGCCCTTGTTGCCCAGGCTAGTGTTTGGTGTTTGCTGCCACAAGCACCAGTCTGATGGGGCCTAGTCCGCAGCCAACAGCATCACTTCATTTGCACAGTTTGATTTGGAGACAGCACAACGATAGCATGGTTTGACCTTTGTGTTGGCTGTTTTTCAGAAGTGTGCTGCTACACAGAGATCAAATTCACAGCTCTAAAAGATCGGAACCCTCCTAAATGCACCTTGCTGTGGTTTCTGCATGCTCGTGTTCATTGCGGGTCCTCAAAAATGCATCAGGAAGAAATTGGTGATGGCATAAACCGTACGGGCAGAGTAGGTTTGAAGTGTGCAGCGCACCGCTTTGTAATGAATGGCGTGCGCAGGAACGTGCTGTCTTGCAGAAGGTCCCGGTTCTTGCCGAGTGCTACTTACAAGCCTGCACAGAGCTGGGTCTGACTTGCCCTGGGCTCCCCGTCTCGAGCTCTGCACCCTAACTAGTGTCGGGGCGGCTGCTCCCTTGTGGCCGCTACCCCTTTGCTGCATCTCTCCCTTATCTTTATGGTTTCTGCTGGGCTTCTTGGGCAGAAGTCGAGAGGGGGTGGATTTAGAGCTCCCTGAGAAACATGAAGTTACAGAAGCCGCAGAGGTGGGATCCCTGAAAGTACACATGTAATTCTAGCCTTGTGCCGTTGAGCGTCCTCCACGGATGCCCCACTGTAATAAGGTGTGTTTAATGCAGTATAATATCTACTGTTCTTTCAGCTCTGTCTAGACACTCCCTCACTGTCACTGCAGGCTCACAAAATAACCACTGTCATCATCGCGGTGGCACAGGCTGCAAACAGACCTGGAGAGCGGTTCAGCCTCTGACATGAATTTGCCTCCCATATTGCTGCAAACCAAAATAGCCTTGTCTGAGAAGCTGCCACTGCCCTGGCAGGCCAGGCACTCTTGCTACGTGGCCCCAAAGTGGCAAGTTTTGTGAGCCACCATCATTCGTGCGAACTAGCCATCAACAGAGATGTGGCCCACCATGGCCACATGCCGCTCAGTGGGCCGCGGAGACTTGCCCATGCTCAGATAGTGTTATGGGGTAAGTGTGTCTCTCCCTTAAAGTCATACACTGAACTCCTAATTCCAGAACCTGAGCATGTGACTGCTTTTTGGAGCTAGGCTATTACAAGAGGTGATTCAACTAAAATGAGATCATGAAGTCAACTCCAGTCCAGTCTGATTGGGGTTCTGAAGAAATCAGGATGCAGACACACAGGACAATCTGAGGACACAGGGAGAAGACATCATCTGCCATCTTAGTCATTTTCTTGTCACAGGGACAAAATACCTAACACCCACACTTAAAGGAGAAGTTTATTTTGGCTCATGGTTTTTAAGGATTCAGTCTGTAGTTGGCTGACTCCAAGGCAGGAAGGGTATGGTGGAAGGGTCTGATGGAAGACAACTGCTCACATCATGGTGGCCAGAAAGGAGAGAGAAAAGGAAGGAACTAGGGAGGGAGAAAGATCCTTCCAGGTCACCCCCCCAACAGTGACCACCTCCAACCAGGCCCTGCCTCCTGACTGCAGGTTAGCTGCAGGATTCCCATAATGCCCTCCCTTCTGGAAGACCAGCCTCTGAAGACATGAGGCTTTGGGAGGAAATTCCAGATCTAAACCACAATGTCTACAAACCAAGGACAGAGAACTCAGGAGGGACCAGCCCTGCCAATACCTGGACTGGACTTCTGTTCCCCAGAATGTGAAACAGTGACTATCTGTTGTTTAGGCCACTTGCCTATGATGCTTTGTTATGACAGCCCAAGCAAACTAATACAAACTACGAGGTTTGTGGCGTTCATGGGTCAGGTCCTTTTTGGCAGGATTTCTCAAAGGTTAGTCCCCTATCACTCATTACCCTTGCAAAGCAAAGCCACGCTTTGGCCTGTGACCCCAGAGTAGTGATTTGTCATGGTGGCCTGGCAGAGTCCTGCGCTCGGCCCATGAGCCAGACACAGGGAGGCAGCTGCCTCTCCTGTCCCCAGTGCCAGCAGTTTTCCCATTGTCTGGTTATTTCCAGTTTCTAGCTCACACCTTGCAGCAGACTTACAGATGCTTGTTGACCAAATCTGAGAGTTTCTCTTGCGCTCTTCATTTTCAGTTTGAGCTTGGCCATGTTCTTTACCGATGGAGGGGCCGGCGTTTCACTCTCTTTCACAACACAGCCGACCCTAGCTCGGTTGCTTCCAGCTTTGCACACTTTGATGGTGTTGTCTTCACTCTTGGGAGCTTTGCCATAACGGAGGAAGATAATGTGTTCACCGTATACTTGCTCTTCTGTACATGGTAGCTCTCTTCATCCCCAGTGTTATATAGTCCATACCCTTCTTTAACCCTGGATTCTACCCCACGGGGAGTGTTGCATTTGGGGAATGTTTTATCCAATGCAGTTCAGTTCTAGGAGCATTTACCAGTTTTGGGAATGGCACTGGAAAAAAGGGTCAGTCACCCTTGTCCCTGGGTGGCCCAAGCTGGAATCTGGGTGAACTCCAGTCAGCTCAGTGTTGTGGTCAGACAGGGCAGGAGGGGAGAAGAGAGTGTGTCATGGCGGAAGATATTTGTGATCTGGTGAGAAAGTGCGGTGGTCTGTTGGGCAGAGGTGGGGGCCCACGGTCTGCTCTTGAGGCTGTGGGTTGAACTAGACTGGCGGGAGGCATGGGATGGGGCAGGCTGGGAGCATCACTTCATCCCAGTAGCCGGTGCCGGTCCTGCTGGTGAAAACAGCAGGAAGCATGGGTGGGGCTGGGGTGGGGGCCACCCTGGGTAGGATCACATGTGGGAGTTGGTGTTACCAGAAGATGGTTTATTCTTTAGCTACTCATTCGGTGGCTGGCGTCTAGTTCCCCAGAGATGATCTACTCTAAGTGTGGAGGTTTATGATCAGCATAAACCTTTGTCTGGAGTTCCCTGGTTGGAGCACCATCTGACCACTGCTGGGTCTAGGAACTCATTCCAAGGTTTATTCTGATCTTGTGAATTTTTTTTCTGGAGTAAAAGTCTTTGTTCCAAGTGTTACTTGTACTTCTGAGAATTTTCTTTTGTGCTTGTGACCCAGGGCCCGGTGCTCAGCTGAGAGACAGACACCATGTTGTAGGACTGTGTTTTGTTTTTTTATTATTATCATTTTTTTATTTTTTAACCAAGAACATGTATTGGTACATTGTCCATATATTGATCACATTTAACATGTTTGTTTTGTACCTGTACATGGTGTCTCTTGGTTCTCCCCCCCCTTCCCTCCCCTCCCTTCTGTTCCCTCCATCCCTATTTACAGCAGGTTTATTTACAATTCTCCATGATTTCCCTTTCCCCTTTCTTTCTGTTTTTCCCTTGCTGCTTTTCCCCCTTCCCTCTTTCTGGTACTCCTCTCCTTTGTATATTATCTTCCTTTTATATGATATCTGTTACACTACTTTGTATGTAAATGGATGTTCCTTGAGAATATACTACTAAGCGAAATAAATCAGACACTCATGAGCACACATCGAATTGTTTCTCTGATATGAGAAACCATAACTGTAAATAAGGACAAAGTAAAGTAGGACTGTGTTTTGTGTTTGCAGGAGAGATGGCACCACGGCAGACATTTGCGGCGCTGTGTCAATTGTCTTGTCCCACCACCAGCATGCCTAGTCCTTTGTTGCTTCATTTTTGTTTTTAAATACCAGTGGTGCTTTAGAGACTACTAGACTTTACTTCTTCGGAAAAAAATTCATCTCCCCAATTTTGTCCCTTGTTACAGGGATTAAACTATGTCCCCCAGGAGTATAAATGTTCAATGTTAGTGCAGGTGTACCAGTAAGGGGAAATCTAAACAAAGGCAGTGTTTCTCCAACCTGAATATATATATCCTCCTCCATTTTCTCAGTGACTGTCACAGCATTTTGCCTGCCCTGACATTGGTCATATGTGACTAGAGAGGAATATAGCAGGTTGGTTAGTGACGTCTGAAGATCTGGGCAGATCGGACGTGAGTTGGAGTTGGACCTTCTCTGCTTTCTAGATGTGTGTCCTTAGGGCTCTGAGGCTCAGCCTCCTCACCTGGAAAATGGGAATAATAATAACAGTGTTATTATTATTATATAATACAATATAATCATATAACAATGTTATTATTGTAACAATAATATGACTTATGGTTGTGGTGAAGGTGAATGTGAATAAGTTAGTGTCATTTCTGATTTGTTAGGACTCTGTGTTAACCGTCACTCTGTCATAGTGTCACCATCATCATTGTGGTCTTCAACATCACCATCATCACTACCACCACCGTGATCAGGTCATCAGCATGGTCACAATCGTCACCATCACTGTCATCGTCATTATCGCTGCTCACTAGAGCCTGAGCCCCCCACAGAGTGAGACCCCGTGCCGGGCATCTTCATGTGCTCTGCCTGCTCCTGATGGAGCCGATCAGGGATGCACAAGGAGAAGACCAGCAAAGGCTTGAGCGGGACAGAGGGGTTTCCTCAAGTGACCCCTCAACTGGCAGGGCCTGGGGCTCCGGACACCTGGTGGGCCTGGGCTGTCTCTCCAAGCCTCCCGGCGGTCACTCGCCCTTTCAGGACATCGTAAAGGAACAGCCATCTCAGGGCTGCAGGGGACGGGGAGAGACACAGGAGTGTACCTTCACTGAGCATCTTGGTCACAGTTGGGCGAGGAAGGGTCGTGTAGACTGGTCCATCCTCCAGTCACATCTCCGTTCTTCATTTGCCTCCCCACATTTCCTTACATGGATCCCCCACCTGGACTTCCCACCCCACCTCACACGGTCCTTTGTGTTCCTGGACTGATGTCTGGTGAGCATGCCCTGCCAGGCAGCAGCATCTGCTCCCTCCTCTGGTTCCCAGGGAGTCTGTCTGAGCATTTATGTTTGCCTTTGCCGTGCTGTGAGACGGTCATGGCTCTCACCAGTATAGGTAGTGGTCTAGGACTGGTTTGCTCATTATTGTTTCTGTGGCTCCTGGCACCCATTTATTCATTCATTCTAGAAATATCCATCACCCGAGCTGTCAGGACTGTTCTTGGAATTGGAATTTGCCTGATCAGCGTGCTGGGTAAGTGGGCAGAGTCAGTGATGGGTGAGTAAGAGGTGACACGGCGTTTGTCCAGAGTGGCCTTGAACAGTCCGTCTCCTGGACTTTCTCTGTTCCTGGCCTGAACAGGTGCCCATGCCTATCACGTAAGGCGGGAAGGGGCTCGTAGGCACTGGGCACTCAGCCAGTGGATCTCCTGTCTCAGAGATAAGCCGCTGCCACTTTCTGCTGCCATGATTGGCAGCAGCTGCTTTACCTATTAGTTAGTTCCTCAGTGCCGTAGTCAATTGCTGGGTGGTTTAGCCAGGAGACACAAATTGTCTCATACTTCTGGGGCTGGAAGTCCGAGATCAACGTGTATTCTCCGGATACTAGGAGGGAGGATCTGTGGCAGGGCTCTCCCCAGCTTCTGGAGGTTGCTGCCTATTTTTCGTGTTCCCCGGCTTGTAATAATAGGAACATCACCGGACTCTGCTGCATCCCCACGTGGCCACCTCCCTGTACGTTGCCGCTGTGTCTGCATTTCCGCTTGCATGAAGACTTGGTCTTTGCGTGAAGCCAACTCTGCTCTAGTCAGTCTCATTTTAATGATCCCATCTGTAAAGATCCCATTTCCCGGTAGATTTCACTCCAGGGTGAAAGGATTGGGAGGACCATCTTCCCGGGGGTACAGTTCACCCCATAACACCAAGCCTTGCAGCAGCCCTGCAGGGTAAGTCAAGGCCATGATTCTCACCGAGGAAGCAGAGGGGCTGCCGGGTGGGCAGGTTGGCCCAGGAGCGCAAGTCAGTGCGTAGCTGGGAGGCAGAGCCGGGCCGTTCTGACCCCCAAGCTTCTGCTCCTCCAGAAACTTCTCTAAAGCATGCTTGTAGTGCTTTGCCAAGCAGTCTGGTCCTTTGCTGTGCAGGGATGGTTCCTGGGCACACTTGACGCCTCAGCCCTGCCCACCGAGTGACTGTGGACACTAGTCCGTGTTACCACTGTGACGTACAAGTCTCCTGGGAGGTGGCTCAGCCCCGTACTTCGCCAGCATTTGGTGCCGGAAGGGGCCTCAGCTTTCTGTGGATGTTGGTAGCTAAGGGCACCTGAATCGGGCATCCTTGTCCCTGGAACTTGAGGCCAAAAATGATTCCTGAACCAGAAGTGGGTGGATTCCAGGCAGCCCCACCTGGCAGTGTCTGATATCGTACTTTTGTTACACTGGAATTTCCAAAGAGTTCTCACCCAGTGAGGATGGGGCAGGACTTGTGACGGAAGTCTTCTCCTGGAAGGAGCAGCCAGCCCTGTTGGCCTCTAGCTGGGGAGCTTCGAAGGTCATGGGCAGTACAGCCTTTGCCCCTGGGGAGGGGCAGGTGGCTCAGTCACTGGCAGGGTGTCATCTTCCCTCCACAGCAGATCACTTAACCCACCGTGGAGCCTGGCCCGTGGCTGCCTGTTGGGAAGGCCACAGGGCCTCTGTCCTGTCTGGGGACAGTACTGAGCAATGCCCAGTGGAGAACTGCTCCAGGGTTGGGTTTGGTCAGACCTCATCCTGGATGCCTTTACAGTGAGAAGGCAAAATCCTTTGTACTTCCTGCTGGCTAGATATTAAAGCATGGCTTTAATTCAACAAAACCCAGCAGTCTTGGTTAGACATCCCCCCCCCCCCATGCTTCTCCTGGATCACTGGGAGTTCCCGGAAGGTACCTGGGAATGTGACTCACTGTCACCCATCAGTTCTCGGACCAGTTGTGTTCTGAAGTGTGCCTCATTGGTGTAGAGGCTCTACCGACGCTGTGTAGCTTTCCCAAAAATGAGCTCTCCTAGTAACTGATTTGATTTTTGAACACATGATCCCTGAGTCACCTTCCTTCGCCCTTTGTAAGGGCGAGGTCTGCATTTGGAAGGCTTTTCTGCTCCGAGTCAGGTGGAGGGATGCAGAGCCTTGTGCTGCGAGTTCTCCCATCAGGGAGGCTGGAAGACAAGGTGTCCACTGGTGTCTGAAGTGTCAGGGAAAGATCCACGGAGAAAGTAGGTCACGTAATATACAGTTGGGGCCCCGTATCTGTGGGTTCCGTGTATGGACCGAAACAACCTCACATCGAAAATATTCAGAAAAAGAAATTCATCCATCCTGAAAATGTACAGACCTTTTTTTTTTTTCTTTCTCTTATCATCCACTAAGCAATACAGTTAACAAGTTTTTACAGGGCATTCACATTGTGTTACATCTTTATAAGTAATCAAGATGACTTGAAGTATATGGGAGGATTTTGTAGCTTATATGCAAATACTGTCATGCTTTATAAAAGAGATGAGATTTTGGTATCTGAGGGGGTCCTGGTACCAAGGGAAGACTTGGTACCTGAATTGTGATTCTCAGTGTGTATTCAAGAGCAGCAGCAATAGCTTGAAAGTTGTAAACAACACAGGTTCGGGGGGCCCACACATCTGTGGAATTGGACACTTGGGTGGGCAGGGGATTGAGAGTGTGTTTCTGCACACATAGAAGCATTAGAAGTGCCATATAATGACAGTCCTGCCCGAGGCTGTGGGTGGTTATTAACAAGCGGAAAATGGCTTCAGGTTGGGGGTGGTGGTGATGTTGAGTCCAGGGTGAGCATGAAGACCAGAGACCAACACTTCAGTCTTGACTTCCTGCTTATATTTACCAAACGTCTTTATCCAAGCAACAAGCAGACTGCATTTTGCAGCTGTCAAAGCCTCGGAATCCCAAGGTTTGCTCGGAACACCCTGTGGGAAGGGGTGGAAACAGCTTGGACTCTGATCTGTGCTCAGTGGGTGGCTCTAGTGTCCTGCTTCCCTGATCGGATGTGTCTTCCTTCCCTGCAGAAGTGCATCCGCTTTAACCCGGACGCCACGGTCTGGGTGGCGAAGCAGCGCATCCTCTGCTCACTGAATCAGGGTCTGAAAGATGTTCTGAACTACGGGCTCTTCCAGCCAGCCAGCAACGGGCGCGACGGCAAGTTCCTGGATGAGGAGCGGCTGCTGCGCGAGTACCCGCAGCCCGCGGGTCCCGGCGTCCCGTCCCTGGAGGTACTGGCCGCTGGGCAGGTGGTGGAGGGCGGCTTCTTGACCCTTGATTTGCCACATTAATTATCCCCCAAATAAAAATACTAGTTTGAGGTCATGAGGCTATACCTAATTTTGCTGTGAATTGTGCACTCTCGTGTCATTTTATGTTTGTTTTCTTGCTATAGATTTTAACAAATCTGGTGGAAAGAAGTCTTGGTAGGAACAAACCAAGGGTCCCATTGAAGCTCATGCCACCTGGACCCATGAGTCCTGCGGATGTCGGGTAGCCTTGATTAATGCCAGCCTGGGGCCTTTGGGTTTCTCTTTCCCCTTCCTGACATCGATTGCATGGTGTCTCTCCCAGCCCCACCACTCCAGTTGTACAGCCACCAGCCAGGTGCCCATAGTTAATTCAGTTCTGATACTACTCCTTGGGGTTGGGGTGAGACTCAACAGGTCCCCACTGTAGGTGACAGTCAAGTCCTGGGTCTCCAGCTTACGCATGCTTCTCTGAAAGCAGACTTGGCCCTGAATTGGGGTCCTACAAGCCCCTCTTCAGGTGTGATAACATGCCCAGGCGAAGTCTAGAAGGGTCCCCAGCTCAGTTTCTGTCCCTGGGGAGCCGAGGCGCTTCACCCTCCTGGCATGTGGACGTGTCAGCCAACTCGGGAGCTCTTCAAACCTCATTTTTCGGGGATTTTCCTGGAAGCTTGGTTAGCTAGGTGTGATTGATTAAATCATTGGCTGTTAGTGATCAACCCTCCCCGCCCCAGCCCAAGTCAGAAATGAAGCTGAAAATCCCATTCTATAATCACAGCTTGGTCCTTCTGGCCACCAGCCCTATCTTGACGCTGATGGACTCAGGAGTCATTTCGTTAGATACCCCCATCACTCTGGGATTCCCAGGCTTTGGGAGCTCCATGGCAGGAACTAGGAACAAAGACCCAATACTTTTCCTATGCCACTCTCCCTGAGCCAGTCTGTCTGCCACCGGCAGAAGGGGGCAGAGGCCAGCTGTAATCAGAAGTACAGCCTCCTTCCAACAGCCGACCCAGGAGTGACCAGAGCTGGTGAACCGCCGCACTTCCTCCTTCCCTGTGTCTCCCAGTCGGCCTCATGAAGTGGCCTGCGTGTGCCTCCATGGAGTGCAACCCTCTCCTGCCTTCTGCTCCCAGCTTACCGTACCAGAATTATACGCAGTGTTTCCAACAGTGTAGCCCTCGTGGATTAGCTGTGGAACTAGCTATAAGTGTGGGAGTCTCTGTGGTCATACAGAACCATGTTGCTGTTCTTAAACAGTTATACGTTTCTCAGTGACACAGCGAGTGCGGAATTACAGCTGGTGCCCAAGTGGTCTAAGTGGTTCTGCCAATCTCTACAGAGTACTCTGAGGTCTCAGATGACACTAGATGACACTCATTGGATGTTCCAAGGTTCCTTTGGGGGCTCTGAGGCTGAGGTTACTTGGATCCAGTTAATGTGGAACATGTGTCAGAGGAGTTGGGGTTCAAGGGGAAGGTAAAGGTAGAAGCCTTTTGGAAGCTGTGTGGTTCTGGGCAGATCATCGGTTGTTCTGACCTCAGTTTGCCTATCCATAAAATGGGCATCCATTGGAAATCTCTCTCATCAACAGCCCACTGTGTACCAGACACTTTGCAGAGTCATCCAGGCTGCCCAGAAAGTCAAAGTTCTAGTCTTGTGGAGAAGGTGCTGGACTAGGAATGGTGAGCAGGCACAGTTTATTCCAGGTGCTAATAGTTTCTGTGATGACAATAAAACTAAGCAAGATGACTAAGAAGTCTGGGAGCCTACTCTTGATGTGGCTCTAGGCTCAGAGCCTGGACAACTTGAGCCAGCGACCTAGCGTCTCTGAGCTTCAGATTCCTGGCTATAAAACCTGGGCCATTAGCAGTGACTGCCCAAAGGGGCTGTGCATCCATAGGCAGTGTCCCAAGTGGGTGCTGTGGCTGCTGCCCTAATTGGTTCTCATCATTATGGAATTGTGGCTGATACTTTCAGGTTTATTCTCCCTGGGTGCCGTCCCAGCAGGCGAAGAGCTGGGACATTAGGGACAGACTTGGTCCAGCTCCTTGCTGGAAACGTTGCAGGAAAAGGATTCATGGTCTGAGGCTGTATCCCTCCGAAGCATGAGGTGTGAATATCTGCGAACCTAGGAGTACACGTCCTCCCTTGAGCTTTCCTGCTTCTTGCTGAGGCACGTGACCAGCTGTGGCTTGGCTGCCCTGAGGAATCTAGAAGCAGGGCTGGAAGCCCTGGAGGGGTCCAGCCTCCCAGCTCCATTCTAGGAGAGCAATAGGCGTGCTCAGGTCCAGTGACTTCTCCGGCAGCTCTGGGCAGCCCAGGCCCACAGGAGGCTTTCTTATTCCACACCTGGCTTATTTTGGCATTTGAGAAATGAGTTTGGATCTGTGGCAAAGAAGCATTTTGTCTGTGGTTGAGTTGCTATGGGGGGAATGGGGACGGACTGTGGGATCAGACTCGGCTCAGGACTGGCTCACACTCCCTGCCCCGTACTGTGCTTGATCCTGCATCCATCTCTGCTCACCTCGAGCCTGTGCACTCCTTGGGTGTGACAGGCAAGTGGGGAGGGAGGGATGAAGTGGCCTGTGTATACTGCCAGGTCTGTGCCAGGAAGCCCACACTCCAGGGTCACCCTGGGAAGTAGTGTTGGAATCCCCTTAGGACAGATAAAGAAACTGAGGCAGAGGCGGGGACAGTGTCTAGCCCAAAGTTACTGAGTGGATAGGGGAGCATGGGGCTGGAAATTGAACCAGATTTTCCACTCAGAGTTCAGTGGCCCCCACATTCTCAGCATCCGTCCCAAAGCTCTACAGTGTCTCCAGCACTTCGGCTGCAGAGGGACGCAGGGTGGCTGGGAGAGGGAGGTGTTCAGAGGCCATACTACTGGGGGGCTGCAAAGCAGATGGTGACAATGCTGCCTTCTTAGGTGGTGTCACTGTTATCTGGTAGGTTCCAATATTCCTGGGTTCTTCCCCTCCTCGAGCAAAGAATTGAACGAGGAGGCGCAAAAAGTAGTTCTAAAGTTTTATTTAAAATTATAGAGAAAAGAAGAAAAGGAAAGTTGAGCCTAACAATAGATACAGCAAAGTGTGTACCGGGCATAAAAGGCACTAGGGGTCACCACGAAAAGGCATGATAGCCTCGGTGCTGGGTATGCAGATACCGTCTTCCCATGGGAGGGAGAAGGGAGCACTCTCTCCCTGGTGGCGCGGTAGAAAAGAAAAGGTCTTGCTTCCGGTGTTGCTTCTATTTATCCACGTGCAGGGGGTGGCGCTTGAAATTGACACCTCAGGCTGACATCAGTCCAGGCCACTCCCCTGGGGCTGATGTTGGGTCCAAGCCACCCCTCCAGATCACATTCCCTTGCCAGCCAGCCTCAGCCAGGCCCTATTCCTACTCATCACCACATCCGAGTAAACAGGCTCCTTGGCTCTGGAGCCTGATTTCTAGCTCAGAGGAAGTGCTGCTGTTTAGAGGGGGTGAGGAGGGACCCCAAAGTCCTGGGCAGAAGGGTATGTGGGCTGGAGGCCTCCCCAGGAGCAGGCTGCTCCTGCAGGTTCTGACAAAAGCAGATGGCATCGAAGAGCCACGTGTTCCTTCGTGGGTGTTGGAGGCCACATGCTCACCGGCCAGATGTGCTGCACTAGGGCGGGTGGATTCCCACACGAGGGGCTGAACTGGCCTTGGCAGCTGGGAGAGCCACTTCCCAGGGTGCTGTGGGCTCTGCAGTACAAACACTAGTCATTCCTCTACTACTCAGGTTTGCTCGGGTTTACCGAGATCCCTTCTTCTGTGAAGTAGCCCGGGGAAGGGCCACGTCAAGTACTAAAACTTGTTTGTCTTTGCTTTTCTGTTTCTGTACCAGTTTCGATACAAGAAGCGGGTGTATAAACAGTCCAGCCTGGATGAGAAGCAGCTGGCCAAGCTCCACACAAAGGTACGCAGGTCTGGTCCGATCACCTTCTTGCCTATTGCTTTTTCTCCTGTTGTAGTCTCTTTGGAGGCCCTTCTTCCTGGAGAAGCTGCTGTGTACCCAGGTTGGCGTGGGACAGGTTGGGTGTACCAGCGGACGGGTCTCATGATACCTGCAGGATGCAAGAGAACCAGCCGTCCGGGAGGTAGCAAAGCCACTCAGGGGCGGGGCAAGGGCTGCAGATTCCCCGGGGTGCTACAAGGAAGTTCAAAACCAGCATCTCTGAAGAAGGTGGGCTTCGGACACACAGAATGATGGAGAGAAAAGGGCGTATGCTGAGCAGTGTGATGGTTTCCCACTATTGTCACATCAGAACAGACCTTATTAAGGTGTGTTAACATGAACGATATGGGGGCAAATGCACAGGTGAATAATGGTAGGAAAGGGCTGTGCTGCCTTGGGGGTTTGGGCCCCAGGGGAACGCCCCGTGGGCCACTGTGCCCAAGGTGCCATTCAGCTGGACAGATACGATGCTGGTGGCATGGACAGCCTACTCCTGGGATGCTGTGTGAGCCAGAGAGGCTGCCTGTTGCTGGTACTGGAGTTTGAACCCAGGGCCTTTACCTCGAGCTACATTCCCAGCAGGTTCTGTTCTCTATTCTGAGACAGGTTCTCACTACATCACTAAGTTGTCCAGGCTGAGCTCAAACTTGTGATTCTCCTGCCTCAGCTTCCCAGAGTGCCGGGATGACAGGTGTGAGCCACCACAAAGGAATTTTACTGTGTTCCGAGGAGTCTAATACGTCGTCATCATGTTTTGCTTTTGTGCTTAAGATGTGACTGCCCTCCTGCCCAGCTCCCTACCCTCTGTCAAGTACCCGTGCTCCTCGGTGACCTGACCTCTTCCTGGAACAAGATGTTTCAGGCTCTCTGTGTCCCCTGCCTCCTCCCTGGAGTCCTGAAGTCTCAGTGCTTCTGAGATTGTTTTAATTACCCTTCGATGCGTGGATAAAACTGTGTTTGTGAATTTAAAGAACATCATTAAATAGCGGTGAAGGTTTTAAGTGGTGCCCTGGGTTTGCTGTGTTTGGGGGCATTTGTTATGGTCCTGGACTACACAGAAGACATCGAGGTAGAAATACAGCCTGTAGCAGGAGACAGGGGTCTGTGTTGGAGGCCACTGTTGTTCCCATCTCTGTTTTGGGAGACGTCCAGAGAGGGACAAGGACTGAGCCTGTGAGAAGCGTTAGACTCGTCAGAGGGTCGCGGCACCCTACAGTCGGTATCCAGCAGCAGAGGACCTGCTCACCAGCAGGAATCACCATCCCCTGATGTGGCGGGCGAGGCTGAGGGGAGGTCCCTCCCAGCCAAAGTCAAGAGGCTGACCAAGGAGATCTCATAAGGCGTGACTGCCCCCTTCATCCTGGACCCAGAAGCCAGGTGTCTCTTGTGGCCCAGGGTAAGCAGAAAGGGGTTAAACTGAGAGAGTGATTGCCCTATTTGCACTGCACTGTGGCCGCCTCTGTAGAGATCAGATCCTCAGCCTGCTCCCAGGGACAGAACCTGGCTGGGTCCTGGGAGCTGTAGATTTCCCCAGGGGTCCCAGCGACCCATCCTCTCAATGGCGAAGGGACGTCCTGTAGCTCCCGGCAAGGTGTCATCCGTTCCTGCTGCTGTAATGGAAAACTCTGGCTACCTCACAAACCACAGTCATCTGCCCCTCACGGGTTTGGAGTATGGGCACATGATGTCAGGTGGCAGATTTGGTGTCTGGGAAGGCCCTCTTCATGGTTTACGGACAGCATCTTCTCACCATCCTCACGGGGCAGAAGGAGCTGGGAGCTCCCTGGAGTCTCTTCTATAAGGGCATGAGTCCCATGAGTCGGGGCTCCACCGCCATGATCTGTTTACCTCCTAGTACTGTATATTGGGCATTTGGTTCGGCATGGGAATTTTGGAGGAACACACAGTAAGCCGTGTCCCGAGGGTGGTCAACAGTGAGGGATTTGCGAAGCCTTCATGCAGGCCAGGCCCTCGGGCTTGTGCATGCGCAGACCCCATGCTTGGCCCTGGCTTTGTTCCTGATTCAGAGAGCTGCTGGGGTCACAGTGGCTGTGTGTGAGCGAGGCCAGTGCCTGGGGCATGGGGCAGGCAGAACTGCTCTTGGCCTGTGGGAATGGTTTTTTTTGTTGTTTTTTTGTTTAAAACCAAGAACGTGTATTGGTACATTGTATACATAATGATCACATTTATCATGGTTATTTTTTACCTGTACATGATATATCTTGGTTCCCCCACCACCACCCTTCCCTTCCATTCTCCCCTTTTCCTTATTTACAGCAGGTTTATTTACATTTTTCCATTTTTTCCCCTTTCCCCTTTCTTTCCCTTTTCCCTTCCTTCATTTCCCCCTTTTCCCTTTCTAGTTCTCCTCTCTTTTGAATATTATCTTTCTTTTACCTAATATCTATTATACCTCTTTGTCTTTATGTAAACTTATGGTTTCTGGTATCAAAGAAACAATATGATGCGTACTCATGAGTGACTGATTTCTTATAAAGACCTTTTGTGCTATTACTTTTCTCTCTAGACCAATCTGAAGAAGTTCATGGATCATACTCAGCATCGGTCTGTGGAGAAGCTGGTCAAGCTGCTGGACCGAGGCCTGGATCCCAATTTCCATGACCTGGAGACTGGAGGTGGGTGTTTATCAGAGGTCTTCGTGGGACCTCAGTACCTGTAGAAAGTCATCCTGAGGTTCAGTTATGCGTAAACACTTAGAAGCTTACACTGTCCCTGCTTTCCCCTGGACCTTGGCAGTGTCCTCACTCCTGTGACTCCCTGGCCTGTACGGCCTCGGGCGTGGGGCCTGACACACACAGGAGCGTGGGAGGTGATTGGTGAACAAGTACACAAATGTGTACCAGTCTCTGGTGCCTATCAGAGCTCCCACTGTGGTTCAGATATGTCAGGCAGCACATCATGCCTTTCTCTCCCCTCCATGGACCTGAGTTCCTTCAGCGTGGAGCCTCAAGTACTCCATGGAAAATTGGCCCAGACCCTGGTGGTTCCTCAGCACTTTGGCCTGTCTGGATTGTTCTTTGGGGTGGGCACATTGTAGCGCTCTTAGTAACATTTCTGGCCTTGACCCACCGGATACCAGCAGCGGCACCCAGCTGGGACACCCAAAGTTGCCTCCCAATATAGTGTAGTCTAGTTCCTCTGGCAGGACACAGTTGCCCAGGTGTGCTCCCTCTGGCCGTGGACACCTGCTGAACTTGACCAGCAGGGGTCAGTGGCTGTGGAGAGCCAAGGGAAGCCCCGGTAAGAGCTGCACAGCAGTTCGGAGTCCATCCAGTCGGCTGAGTTCTTCTGGGCTGAACAGTGTTCCTCTCGGACTCACCAGTGGAGGCCTCCCTCTCTCCTTCTGCGATGTACCATGCCTGCTGCATGCTTTGGGGCTGTGCCTCCAAATCACCAAGCACACAAGGAATGGTGGTACCTGTGGCACTTGCTAGTCATCTCTGGGAGGCCCGGCTGACCCGTCAGCCCCCTGCTAGGTGCCAGGCACATCCCTGTCTATGGACTCCTTGGAGCCATGGCAGTCTCTTTGTTTCCGGGTCTTTTGAGTTTACTGTGAGCAGTGTCAGAGCAGGGACAAGCTCCTTTCCAATGGCAGCTGTGACACCTGAGATGTTAGGAGGCAGGACTGTATGTGGACATCCTGGGGAGAGGCCTGGAAGGGGAGTTCTGAGTATGGGCAGGCCCAGACCACAGGGTGGATGTCAGGATGGAGGGGAGCCGGGGTGTCTGCAGGGAGTGGCAGGAGGCATTCCGCTCCCGCTCTGTCCCAACCATGTTTTCCCGCCACACTAACAGAGGCTTCTCTCTTGCCTCAGCCTTGGGCCTAGGCCTACTCTACAAGTTCACTCAGGTGGATAAGTGGACAGACCCTCAGGCTCCTGGGCATGAACTTGTGCCTTCAGGTGCATCTGCAGGTGACCTTTACCCAGGTCTGAGTTTCTGTCGTCAAGAGTCCCCGACCTGGATTCTCTCCTGGGGATGAGCTACGAGCTTCAACTCCTACTTCCTATAACGAGCTGCTCCTGTCTCTGTCCCAGCTGTTTTCCGGATGGCTCGTCACAGCCTGGGCAGTGTGGGCCACCTCTCTCCCTTTCTAGTCAACAGCACAGGAGGTCAGGGGTCCACCCCGGGCTCCCCTCTTCTTCCCTGCATGACCTCCTCTACCCAGCTCCAACCAGCACGGTCCAGGCTTCTCCGTGCTCCCTTCCCTGGTGTTGGTGTTGCCAGGTTTTAAGAGTTTAGAAATATTCCAGAGCAGACCCTAACTTTGAGCTAGTACCGAGCTTAAGCCCTGGGTTGCTGTGAGCAAGTACGGAGCAGTATAATTAAGGACCAGGTCGTTCTCGGCTCCCCCTGCCCAGAACAGCCTCCACCTGGGCCGTGAGCAGTGCAGTAAAGGTAGCCTGATCGCGCGTGTTCGAGACACAGTCACCCTCCACAGCTGTGGTTCCAAGCCCTGGGATTCAACTCCCCGGGAATTGAAAATACTCACCAAAAGAGATCATGTTTATCCTGAGCACGTAAGAGATGCAGTAAAACAACTGTTGACACAGCATTCACATTGTATCGGGTGTTATAAGTAAACACAGGGAAGGGTGTATGGAATTTATGTGCAAATAGCACACTGTTTTATGTGAGTGTTAGGAGCAGCTTTGGATTTTGGTGTCTTCCAGGTCCTCAAACCAATACTCAGGGGCAGCTCTATTCCTGTACCTATAGTCTGGGTTGGTTGACTGGTGAGAAAGAGCAAGCCAGGGAAGAAAGAGAGCCACTTTTTTGGAGGGATCTCTGCTAAGTGGCTCCTGACGGAGAATATAATCAGGGACGTGTGTCCCAGAGGCTCCAGCAAAGGTCACAACCAGCAGGACCAGGAGCCGAGACAGGGACGTGTCAGGGCTGGGGCTGCGGAGGCTGCTTTTCCCTGCCTCCCCCCGGAAATTAAGAGTGATCCAACAGAGTGGTTTAGGGGTTTGTTTTGTTTTTGTTCTTGATAGAAATCATTATTTCCAGCTTAACGCTAAAAAACATTCACTGCATCAGCCCTCACATTGTGACTACCAACTGGTTATTTCTCTAAATTGATTTTCTTCTTGTGGTAGTTAATATTCCTCAGCAAGTAGAACTTTCTACCGTCCTCCACCACAGCTCACTGCTTCTTCTTTGAAAGTAGTGGACTTTATTTCTTAGAATAGTTCTGGTTTACAGAAAATCAGATACAAAGTGTAGAGATCCCACATGAATCTTTCCTTTTGCTTCCCCCGACCACTGACGTCTTGCTTTAACATTGTGCATTTGTTATCATTGTGCATTGGTGATTATTGACTAAAGTCCAGAGTTTGGGGCTCACTTTTAGTGTTACACACGCTTTGGCTTTGTACGACTCTGTAGTTCCGGTATCCACTGACAGTTGCCCTGTGGTGGACATCCTCTGTGCCCCATCTACTCACTCCTCCCTTCGCCAGTCCCTAGCGACCACTGATGTCATTATCGACCCCATAGCTTTGCCTCTTCCAGAATGTCAGAATTGGGCTCACACGGTACGAAGCCTCTTCATACTGGCTTCACTCAGTGATACGCACTAGGTTTTCTTCCATGTCTCTTCATGGCTCAATCATTCACTACTTCTTGGTGCTGAATAGCATCCCAGTATCTGGGCGCCCTGCAGTTTATTTGTTCTTTTGCCTTCTTAGGACATCCTGGTTGCTTCCTGTTTGAATGATTATGATTAAGGATGCTATAGACATTTGTGAGCAGATTTTTTTGTATGGGTATAATTAATAGAGATGAAATGTAGTGCAGGTTTTAAGACAAAATTAACATTTGGAGCCTGATAAAAGGGAAGAGTTAAGGCAGAGAGTTTGGAAGAAGTGTCCAGGTAGAAGTCTGGGGCAGCACTGTCTTCCCCCCCACCCTCTCCACCCCACTGAGATCCTGTCAGCATCATAGGGATTCTCACTCATTTCCCTGAAGCAGAGAGAAGCCAGCGGTTCTGATTGTGGGGCAGGGAAATGGGACCAAGGTCACCGAGGGAACAAGGCCAGTAAGTGAAGCGCAGCTGTCTCTGGAGCACACAGAAGTGCGGGTGATTCCAGGATGGTATGCACAGCACCCTGGCTCCACATGGTGAGGTGTCAGGGGAAAAGAGAAGACATGTCTGGCGCTTGCTCAGCAGACAACGTGGAACCAGGCACTGTCAGGGATACTCACCTGCACTTTTCTTTAGGCAAAATGGACTATCAGGAACCGGGGTATCCTCCCATTCAAAACATAAACACAGCCCTTTGACACGGAGGGGACAATACTGCTGGAGACTCTGGGCTGCAGTGATACGGGACCATGTCCCTGAGCCCAGAAGCCAAGGGGGCTCCAGGCCCAGGCCCAGAGAGCCCAGGGAGACTCGCTTTCAACCCCAGCTTTTCCACAGCCGCCCCACGGAGCCCAGGTTCGGGGCCCACCCTGAGCTCTGTCTCCTTGGCTCCTGAAGCAGACGATTCTCCCCACAGTCTGGGACACAGGAGCATTGGATGCTATTAAGCATCTCAGCACAGGTCATCCTTGCAGAGTTTCCACCATGTCTTTGTCCTCATCAGCTGCAGAAATTCAGCAGATGCTATTTTCTGCTAGTTTTGGGTGCAGAGGGAAAGAGATGGGGGTTGCTTTGATGAACTGTCTCCAGGCTGTGAGCAGTATCTGGCATCTTGCAGGCTTCCCGGGGCCGCCTTGACTTTGGTACTGAAGCTCCCACATCTTCTGGGGCCACTTGGTGCCACTTGGTGCCAGGGAAATGGCCACTGTTGTCTATCCAAAAGTGATAAAGTGACTTAACACTTATAGCTGCACTTAAAGGGCAGACAACTCTGCCACCATGGTGTGCCTGGGGCTGGACGAGCCTCTCCTCCCTAATCCTCCTGCCTCTGGTGAAGCGGGTCCCCTGTAGGCACCTTGTCCTTGGAGAGGCCTGAAGCACTGGTGCGAGGTGGTACCTTTGTGAGGTGAATACTGCTTCTCCCAAATCCCTGCAATAAAACCTACCCCCAGGTGGTGGTCTTAGTAGAGGGGCCTCCAGGAGGTGGCAGGGTCACGGGGGCAGAGTCTGTATGGATGAAATCAGAGCCCTTATGCAGACTTCAGAGAGCTCCCTGCCCCTTTCACCATGTGGACACACAGCAAGAGGGTGCCGGCTCTGAACCAGAAGCAGGGCCTCACCAGAGACAGACTTTGCTCTCATGGTGAACTTGGAATCCGGGCTCCAGAGCTTCTAGCAAAACTTACCTGCTCTTTGGGAGCCTCCACCCCCTGGGTCTCGTTATTAGCAGCACCATCTGAGGTAGTTGCCAAGTTACCCACAAGGGAAGAGACGTAGCCTGGGCTCCACGTGCTCCAGGGCTGAGTTTTCATCCTGGCCCTGGATGAGGTCACAAGGACGGCTCTGGTCTGGGACAAGCTGTGTGGGGACTACCAGACAGGGCCAGGCGGATGGGAACAGTGCATTCATTTGCCCTTTTCTGCACGGCAGGCACCTCCTCCTGCTGGGCTCCCACAGCCTTCGTATGTCCCCATCCTGTATTAGGGGGTTCCATGCTGGGTTTGGGGATTTTTCTACCCACAGAGAGCAGCAGAATCTGGCTGCAAAGCAGACTTCATTTCCTGGGCACAGAGTCAAAGGCAGCTTCCTTCTTAAGACTAAGAAATGACGCATCACCCAGACCTGGCTGGTGTCCCTGAGTTGGGGTTATACTCTGGTAAGAGTCAGGGGAAGCAGCCCTTCTGGAGTGAGTGGCGTTTGAGAGAGAATTAAATCGCAGCAGAATGACCTGTCAATTAAAACCAAACTGCCCGTGTTATCACAAGTGGCTGTCTGCTACCTGTTGAGAATGTAAATTTCATTGAGTAGCAATGATAAAAATAGAGTAGAAAAATAAAGAGTTCTCCAGCTGGGGACCCAGGCTCAGCTTCTGCTTCGGTTGGAACCTAGGAGATCAGACCAAACTCTGGCAAGGAAGTAAAAGTGACAGTTTGGAACATCATCCAGGAAGGCTTGGTAATAAAGCTGGAAGTGCCTTTCGGTGCTCTAAACATCTTGATGCGAAGTAGAAATTAGAATATTCCTTTATATTCCTTTAGAATATTCCAGGCCAAATTGCACAGGCCCCTGTAAAGTGTGTAGGGTCACTCGTAACATCCGATTACTAAATGACTTTCCCGGGCAGTAATGCTGCAGTCGCCTGTCAGGCTGGGGGTGCCTCCGTGTGAAGCTCTTCATCATCTGTGCTAGAGGAGCTGTGACAGGTTCCTGGGGAGCCCCTCCTGGGCTCCCACGTGGCCCAATTAGAAGGTTTCACGGGTATTCTGGTTCCAGGGATGCTGAGCGCCTGCTTGGCTCAGGAGCGCAAGGGGCTCGTTTAGTGTGTGTGATGATGGATGGTCCGTATCTGACAGTCTCCATAGTCCCTGCATGAATCACCGCCTGTAATTCCCTAGGAATAATAGCACTAGGAAGGACAGGGTGACACTCTGGGGAGCGGAGTCCTGAGCCCTCATAAACATCAGCCTGCAGAGGGTGGGAGATGCACAAATCACCCAGTGCAGATGAAGGCGGGCTGAAGACTGCAGGCCAATAACTCCCTCTGCCACGATGGATGTGTGGGTGCATTTGGTTTGACCTGTACCAGTTCCTAATACAGAGAATGGGTTTTAAGTGAGAGATCACGTACAGATTCTGATTAGGTAAGGATTGCTCTTATTTATACCCCGCCGTGTTCTGGCCAGGCATATAGGTATCTCATAGGTGTACCTATTGATAGAGCAAGACACAACATACTCAGCGTAGGAGACGGGGCCACGGGAAGCAGGGTGGCAGGGGGGTGAGCCCCAGGCCAGGGCCCCTAGGGGTGGGTCTTAGGGTTGATCACTGAGCCAGGTTTAGGTTTACAGAAAATCAAGCCAAAGGAATGGAGAGCTCCCATGTGCCCTGCCTGTGTTTGCCCTGTTAGTAACACCCAGCAATGGTGCAGTACCTGTTAGAATAGCTGGAGTCTGCACCTTCCACCTGGGCCACTCTTGGTGGTGTGCACCATTCTGTTGCTTTGGACAGAAACATGATGTCCTGTATCTACCATCAGCCTTGTGCAGGATATTGTCACTGTCTTAAACATCCTTTGTACTCCACCTGCTCATCCCTCTGTTCCCCAGTCTCTGGCAACTACTGATTTTGCCATCTCCATAGTTTACCTTTTCTAGAGTGTCACAGAGTTGGAACCGCACAGGTAGAGCCTTTTCAGATTGCCTGCTTTCACTTAGTAATGTGCATTCACGTTTCCTCCGTATCTTTTTGTGGCTTGATAGCTCATTTTCAGGGCTGAGTAATATTCCATTGTTTGCGTGTAGCACAGTTTGTTTACCACTCACCCACAGCAGGACAGTGGGGTCTATGCAGTTTGGGGTAATTGTGAGTAAAGCTGCCATTAACATGAACCTACAGGTTCCTGTGCAGGATGTAACATTTTCTACTCATCTGGGAAAACATGATTGCCGATGTGTGTGGTAAGAGCGTGTTTTGTTATCTTGGTGTTCTGCACCCTTCTGCGATGCAGCTGCCTCTCAGCCACAGCCTCCCCTTGCTCAGCAGTGCACAGTGGGCAGCAAGGAAAATTAGGAACAAGCAGAAAGATGTGTCCTAGAAAATACCGACGGCTCCATCATGGCCAGCTACAGACAGTGCCAGGGTCATCCGCAGCGGGTGGGGACCCTTCCTGACCCTTGTCCCCACACAGGAGGACCTCACTCTTCCATCTTCTGGCTTCTGCCTCCCTTCGACATGGCCCCGTATTGTGATGTGTGAAGGGCCCTGTTCAGGGCCCTGCAGAGTTTCGTTTGTGTTTGTCCCCTGCAGCCCTTTACCTGACCAGCCGCCTGTTAGCATCACAGCATCGATGAAACTGAAACAAGAAAGGGCGGCACCTGCTCGCTGTCTCTAGTTAGAGCTCGGGGGATTGCCTCTCTGTAAAGGAGGCGCGCAGTTGGTGACGGGATTCTGTGCCCTCGGCAAAGCCGGGGATGGGGCACTGCGCCCTGGAGCTGTGCCGCGGAAGCAAGGCCAATTTTGATTTGCGTGTGACCCCGTGCGCCGACATCATTGTCATGGGGCTGACTGAGCCACCCTGACTCCGTGGACTGTTGAGGTCCATTTTTTAAGTTCAGTTTCCAACCTTTGAAGGTGGCTCATTGAGCTTGGCCTTTGTGGCCTCCCTGAGTGTTGATGCTAAGGTGCGTCTGTTTGGGTCCCACAGAGACTCCCCTGACCCTGGCTGCCCAGCTGGACGACTCCATGGAGGTCATCAAGGCCCTTCGAAATGGCGGGGCTCACCTGGACTTCCGCGCCAAGGACGGGATGACCGCCCTGCACAAAGCCGCCCGAGCCAGGAACCAGGTTGCCCTGAAGGTGCGTCCAGGCCTGTCCTCGGTCAGAGACGCTGCTTCCTTGGTCTCCTGAAGCTGGCTGTCCTCCTGTGTCCCCAACCCCGAGGGGATTGGGAATTCTGTCCTCACTGGCACTTGGAAGGGCAGCCTGGGTTTTTCTGCCCTCTGTTCTTGGTATTGCTGCTTCCAGAATTTACTGTCCACAAAGCTGACTTCTCCTCCAGCTTCAGTAAAGGGCTCGTGTTGTGACCACTAAGTCAGGTGCTCAAACCCAACCCTGTTCCCGGGAGGAAGCTGCTAGGCCAGAGAGGGCGCTGTGCCCACTTCACTGCCCAGCAAGGCTGTGTGCACCACGCAGTGTCTTCCTCCCTCTGTGGTCTCCTGCTCCTTCACCTGTTCCGGCTGTGTTTGAGATGCATCTAGAGAATAGTCGTCCCGAGGCCCGTTCTCCATCTGAGCCCTGGTGCGGGAGGATGGGGTCCCTGCTGCAGGCTCACCCCAGTGTAGGGCTTTTTCTCCGACTCTCAGACGTCTCAGCCTCAGCTGTGCCTTCCCACTGGCTTCTGCAGAAATCCTGCCCATTTCTGATGCTACTCCATAAGTTTGTGCCTGCGGGACACAACGCTGTCCAGCGTGTTGGGTTAAACAGTACAGCCTCCCTCTCCTGCAAAATGCTGCCTTCCCTTGATTGCTCTCCGTCACTGCCCACCAGCACATGGGTCTGCAGGCTGCAGGCAGGTCTGATGTCACAGTCACATGCCTCCATCTCCCATACAAGGTGGCCCTGCACACCTGAGCACCATCTACTACCTCAGGCCTAGAAACATCGCTGTGTACGTTTAGGACTTGGGGAAAAGCCGTGGGAGCCCAGGGCCAACCTGTTGTTTTGATTGTTGCCCCCTGTGCAAAAGTCATTATGAAACCAGTTACCACAACTTTGGATTTTTTCTTCCAGACCCTGTTAGAGCTTGGTGCCTCCCCAGATTACAAGGACAGCTACGGCCTCACGCCGCTGTACCACACGGCCATCGTGGGTGGTGACCCCTACTGCTGTGAGCTGCTGCTACACGAGCATGCCACTGTGTGCTGCAAGGACGAGAACGGCTGGCACGAGATCCACCAGGTGCGTCTGCATCGCCCCGTAGCACCTGTGTGCCACCTCACTCCCACCCTGGGGTTACAGGCATGCATGGCAACCACAGGTCGGTTTCCACCTTTAGTCACTTTGTTCGACCACCCAGAGTTCCTAGAAAGTTTGAATCAATGGTCAGCATTCACACAGAGACTAGAAACAAGTATTTCTGGCTGCTCTAGAGAGGTTGAGGAGGAGGCAAGCCTGTCACCTTTCTGCATGGCACAATCCTCTGGACTAAGGGCATAGGTGCCCCTACGCTGAGCCATGTGTTCTCCAGGCCTTCCCATCCTGTGGACCCTGATGCAAATGGCCCCAGGTGCCTTCTGTGCACAGGTGACCAGGACACAGGGTCTGTTTTCCACGCCCAAAGTCTGTGTTGCTCGGACCCCACCTTGCAGTGCGGGATTCAGAGCATCAGCTGTGCTCCACAAGGGCAGAAGCCACGGTGACGCAGTGACAAGTGTTTCATGGCCAGGAGCAGGGGTGAGCAGGACCAAGGTTGGGGCCCCACAGGGAGGCAGCAGTGAGAGCTGAAAGTCCTGGACAGGCTTGTGTCCCAGGCCACAGGACAGAGGCCCCACCAGAACCCGTGGTCAGTGTGGGCACTACAGGTGCCAGCCTAGAGGCCGCAATTCTGGTCAGGATGGAAAAGTGCCCTGCAGAGCGGAGACTGACACCCAGGAGAACAAGGGCAGGGGACTGAGATGCACAGAGGAGGCTGGGGGTTGGGGGGCGGCTTTGAATGATTCATGCTCTCAGCCCTGACACAGTGCCTGTCATTGCCCTCAGGCCTCTTTGGATATCTCTGGATGACTTAGAACACCTAACACAATGTTCAGTGCTGTGTGAACAGTTGTGATACTGTGCTGTTTACAAATAATGGCAAGGAAGAGTCTCTGTGGCTGTGAGTCAGTACAGACTCATTTTTCAGCCCGGGTGTTTTTCTCTC